>JAXGGA010001169.1:0-166146 GCA_038373865.1 Uloborus plumipes
TAGATGAGGGCTGGCAAGTCTCAAATCTCCCTAACATGACCAAAAGTTGTCTAACTGTTGTGTTTTTTGAATCACATACCAGATTTTTTTTCGGGGAGAACCCATGAACCCCCTTATCAGTATGTTTGAATATTCCACTTTATGTCTTTGTTCATAATAGTAATGGTCTTGATTCGTATTATAACGCTATTTTCGTGAGTGCATTAATCACCTCATCTTCACTAATGTTGGAAGATCCTCATAGTATTAACCATTTATTTTCTTACATAAACACAATTTAATAAATAAGTAAAAATTCGCATAAAATTTAACAGAAGCAAGAGAGTTTCCAATCAAAAAAGCAAAGCTTTATACTACTATTCCGGAAAAAATAAATAAAAAGAAGGGGGGGGGGGGTAAAATCGCGAAAATATATTTTCCGATTTTAAAATTTTAATCCAATGGCATCTGGATATAAAAGGGGTAGGGGTGCTTAATGTCAGAAATTAGCCCCCCCTTAAGTTAAATCCTGGGTGCGCCCCTGGAATACATGATACCTAGTTGTTTTCTCGACTCATTACAAGAAAGGTTGCTCATCGCTTTAAACTAAACGAAAGCATCTTTTTCTCCTTCATTTTCTTAAAATGAAGGTTACTTAATTACCACTTTCTTTTATAATTGATCTATACTTAATTTTTAACAATTATTGACTGTGATTAACATTAGGCTAGTTTATTAGCAACTATGATTAAGCATTTCAAGTGCCATTTTTAAAATTTGGTTAGCTCCTCTCTGGTAAAATGCCTGATTAGTTAGGTTCATCATTTCATCTGATCAAATCTTGCTCAAGTTTGCTCCGGGCTGTCTCTAAGATATTAATTTGCTATTAAGTGTTGTGTGAATACTTTAGAACCAGTTTTGTATTTTATTAAAAAGCATTTCTTCTGTATCTGTGTTGGATGATATAAATATATTTTTTAATGTAATGCATTATCAATTATCTGGTATCCTGAAATAAGATTGGTGTACAGAAATTTTTTATCTGTTTGAGATAGATGCATTCAAAACTTACTACATTTATTAGAATTTTTCCTTGGACTCTTTTTTGGAAATAACTATCAATTCTTATTTATACGAATTGTAATTTTCATTTTTTTAATGTTTTTTTCCAGAATACTAGGGGGTTTTCATAAACAGGTATATTGTATTTCAGATTTTTTATGTGCAAATGTGTAAACATAGTTAATTTACTTCTTTTCAAGAAATAATTGTGAAAAGAAAAAGAAAAAACTAATTTCTTGTATCCAAAGTTACAAATAAGGAATAAATATTTTAATTACAAGATAAATATTTCTGTATAAATTAAGAGTAATAAATTATGGGTTTTGATATGAGTTAAGACCCCCCCCCCCCCCCCATTTGCAAGCACATTACAGTTTTTGCTTTGTTGATGTTGTCTTTATCACTGATTCATACACCTTAATTACTACTGAGTAGTGTTTTCTTGTAATCTTGGTTTTTATCAAAATAAATATACTCTACTTGACAGCTGACTATTTTTGCAGTAAACTTGATTGCCCCCCCCCCCCCCGCTCTAGAAACTTACACGGGTAATGGCTTCATCCCTGCATGCTTGTTTTCAGCACATATTGCTTTTGCTCAACTAATTAGTTTTATTAATTAATTTATCTGTTTATTATTGCATAATTTATAAAAGTAATCTGATGTTATGTGAAAATATGCCTCAATCTATATAAAATTGCCTAAAATATCAGATTCTTACAGAACTATTGTTAAAGACATCAAAAGCATCAGTCACTGAAGAGTTAATTTTTTTACCACTTTTCAAACTAATAAAAAGTGAACTTTTAACCTGAAATATGATGCATTTAAATAAATAAAGTGCAGTCTATACAGTGAAACCTGTGTATAACGATACTGTACATAACGATAAACCTGCCTATTATGATATTTTGGTTTGGTCCCAGCCAACAGTTTGAGCTTTTTGCTCAAACTGTCTATAATGATAATCTGTCTATAACGATATTTTTTCTCGGTCCCTTGAGTATCGTTATACACAGGTTTCACTGTATACTCATTTAGGAGTTCATTTCCCAACAAAAAAGTTAATAACTTGATTTAATATGATACAAGCACAAACCGCTTATATTCAACATCTGTATTGAGATTTTGAGAAATTCCAATCAGTTTTTTATACTTTTCTCAGAGTTCATCTTTTGTGTGTTTGCTGGGTCCTTTTATTATTGATATTGCATTATGTATTGAAAAAATATTATGAAACAACTTTTTAGTACTTAACTTAAAAATTATAATTTTTTATATCTTAGCCACATTTGTATATGTTTTAAAGTCTATGTTGTTTTGTTTATTTATTAGCTGCAGCATTTTTCTTTTGTGCTTGTGTTATGGTTGTAGTATAACGAGTGTTAAGTTATTTGCCTGTTACTTATTGTTATTTTGAAATTGTAGAACATAGTCATTAAGTTTTTTTTTTTTTTTACAATTTCAAACTCAAAATGGATACTTTTTTGTTTCTACCCTTGGAATGTGATAATATCTAACATTTATTTATATATTCATTGTAAATATCCATGTTTGTCTCATGCTAAAAATAATTTAAAACAAAATATTTTATTATATTGTGGCATAATTTCTGCTGCAAGGTGGTGTTTTCTGAATATTTCTTGATAAATCTGACACATAATGAAGACAAAAACATTTAGTAGTGCAAATTTTGTGAAACCTTTCTTCCAGATAAGTTGAAAGAAAATTTAATGATTGAATACTGTAAAATAAGTTAACATATCTTTTTTTCCCAGCATTTCTAGATCCGATATTTATTAATGTCACAGGAGGAGTTTCTTTTAACAACCGTTTTTCTATGAAAACGATGGATTATTAGTTAGATTATTGTTTGAATTTTTTATTGTATGAAGTTTTTAATGAAAAATTAATATTAATGATCAGCCCTACTCCATGCAATCTTAAATTTCCAAATGAGTTTTAATCAAATCTAATTAACTAGTTTTCTGTGATATGTTGTAATCACCAGAATCAAAAAATGATTAAATATATGCTGGCTTCAATATATTTTGTAAAAGAGTTCCGATTTCTTATGAATAAAAGTACTTTGGGGGAAAGGTTTCAACACACATTTTACATCAGTAGTAAAGAAGCTTTCATTTTTCCTCTTTTCAAGTGCTTGATTATAAAACAGTTGTATTACAAGTGAAAGAATTTTAAGACTCATCAGTCATGACCTTGTGCTGTACACCCTTGTGCAAATTAAAAACTCGAAAAATAAAGAAAACTAAGAAGAAATAAGATTTTGCTTGAATTTATGTAAAATCAAGAGATTTTATAACATAATAGGATTTTAACAACTCTTTATTAACGTTTGGACACGATTTGCCATGGAATCCACCAATTTTTTACTCGTTTGAAATATTTGTGTCCTTATACCAGACATGAATCGGCGCAGTGATTAACTTCTCCATAGTTGAACAGCCCTTATGCAATAGGTGATTCTTGCATATAGACCAAAGATTTTCGACTGGATTGATACTAGGAGAGTTCCCAGGCTCCCCATTGTCTTCATTTGGTTCTCAGACATGAATTTCCTGGTCATTTTGAGTAGGGATGCACCGATTAATCGGCCATAATCGGCCACTTTGCCGATTATTAATAATCGGCAAAATCAGGCCGATTAATCGGCTGAAAAAATATTTTTTCAATATTATTCTTGAAAGTATACCTTAACTAAGAAACTATGAGGAATAATTTTATTTACAGCAATAATCATCCTCACAGTTGATATAAAGTTTTTTACATTAATTCTCCTACTTTGAATAAAAATACATAGACAATGTTGCAACATTTTTCATGTGGCGATAGTTATCTCCTTAGCACAGTGCTTTTAGATAACCTCTAGTTTTCACAAAGAATAAGTCTTGAATTAAATTGCTACTAATCATTAAAAAAATTAATTAAAAGTACTCCTAAATTGGAATGCTTACACCACAGACTCCCCCACCCTCCTTTTTTAAAAAGTTTTATGCCCAATTAAAATAATTAACAATGTGTTAATTTAATAGAATTGACAATAATATGAAAATTGATTCTAAGAAATTTGAAAAAAATAGTGAAATTATTTAGTGAAAATTAGGAAAATGGAAAAAAAATCTTCTCTCAGAAATAAACTAGTTACTATTTCTAAATTCGGAATTCTATAAGAGAGAAAAAACAGTGATGGGAAAATTATTAGTATTAGAAACAACCATCCTTATCATTAATCGGCTCGGCCGATTATCAACAGCCGATTAATCTGTAATCGGCCAATTTGCTTATTGGTGCATCCCTAATTTTGAGCGTATGGTAAAGGGATAAATTCGGCTGGAAAATCTCCATTCAGTCTGCTCATCGTTTCTTCAATACTGGTTTTAAAAAAAATTCCGAAATAGTAATAGATTGCTCAGAACGCATTATACTCTCAGCAGGCTGCAAAGAACCAACCCCCAAACATCTTCTTTTGAGGGTGTAAACAAATCGGTTCATGATGCAGTCCCGAATTCTTTTACCTGAAGGTCTCCGTTTGTTAACCTCTGGTAATGAAATGAATTATGTCACAAAATATTTCTTTCCTCTCATTTTAACAGCTCAATTCTTATATTTTAATACCCACAAGTACACTTTTTCTTCAATGGTTTGGTTCAGGAGCTGTTTCTTCATAAGCTGATAGACTAGCCGACCTGCTGCAATAAGGCGCTTTTGAACAGTAGATGAGCTCATATTTATTCCATACCTTTTTAATCTCTATGAAGTGCTGCACAAGTCTTTTTACTTTGCATAAGTAGAAAAAAGTCATCTCTTGGTGTTGTTTTCAATTCTCGGGAACATTTCCCTCTCCTTATTAGATCCTGCTTCTCTATTTTAATTTATATGACACGGCTCACATTTGCAATACTAACGTCAACTATCTTCGAAACTTCTTTAAAAGTCTTTAGCGTATGTCTCGAAAGAGTAACAATCTTTGTACGATTTCGTGGAATCACATCCATCGCTCACAATAGTGAAAACTCGGCTGAAGTGATCAGAAATGCAGTTTTAATCTACAGAAGTTCCTGCACATGCGCCCTTAGAACCCCTCTGATTGTTGAAAATTGATGATAGGAGGATGATTTATTCATCTCATCCATATTTTTACTAATTTTAGTATGATTAGTGAAGAATACTAGGAATAATTTCAAAATTAAAGAAAAAAGTTCTTTGTTTCAATTAATTTGCACAAGGGTGTACTAGCCATAGTTCAGTCATACTTTTTAAAAGTTATTTCTATCATTTTTAATGTTGCAGTAAGCTTTCCATGCAAGTTTTCCTTTCTCATCTGGTTTTCTGAATCTAGAAAAACTAAAGAAAATAACGAACAAATTCTCCTGACTTCCTATTTTGTATATAAAAACGTATCTATCGTAGTTGCACGTAAAAGAAGGCTGAAAAGATGATGTCTGATGACAGGGATTGTTTGAGGTATTAAAAAAAAATTAGTTTACTCAAAATGTTCAAAAAAGTTTTGTGAAATAAATATAAAATATATTGATGTTTCGCTTCAAAAAAAAGTTCTAAAATGGTCATAGTTTTTAAAAGTTTTAATTATAAGTATCATTCATGTTTTCTGTTGTAAAACTTATTAGTGTTTTGTCAACAAGGCAATGGAAAGAACTTAGTTGCCTCCTAATGAAATTTGGTTCCTATATGTATGAAGATGTAACTTTGTTCCTTATATCTGGTAATTACAATCAACTAATGTTCTATAAATGTCATTATATAGTATTTTTAATTTAACTTGCTTCAAAAAAGAGCCGTTATACCACATCCAGTGGCGCACCCAGGATTGTTTCCTGGCACGGGCTAGAAGTTAAGTGAGAAACTCTTAACTAGTAAAGTGAAAGCAAAAATGATCCCCCCCCCCCTCCGAGAACAAAAGCAAAAAGCAAAAAAAAAAAGGTACGTTGGAAGAGATATTCGGGAAGACTCCTACTAAAAACAGATTTTTAGATTTATTTTTTTTAGAAGTTAAACAAAGGAGAGAGGTGCTGAGCTTTCCTTCTAGAAATACTTCAAAATTAAAATGCCAAACACTCTGGCCAATTTAGAGGAGAATCAAAATGTAAGTGTCCCTACTTCGAAAGTTTTCGAATTTGAAGTCTTAAAAAAAACCTTTGGTGAAATTAAGGAGATGAATGTAAGGGCTTTCTCCCGGAAAATTTCCGAAATTAAACACCAAAAAAAAAAGAAATTTTAGGTTCACTTTAGTCTTGTCAAGGTCCTACGTAATTCTGGGAGGGGCTTGAGTCCCTTATTCCCCCCCCCCGTGGGTGCGCCCACAGATCGCATCTAGTAAATACACTTTAATGGAAGGTCAACTCTTCACTATACTACACTGCAACGTTTCTCGACAAAAACATCGTGACGTTATCCTATGAAAAACGAGCTAGATAAAAAGTCACAGCCTACTTGGCGAATCAGAGGAGATCGCTAACTGCTTGTGAGCTCTTATTGGCTCCGCCCGTAGTAACGTTCAGTATCAAGTTAAGTTGCTGTCTAGTATAGCATACACATTCAAACATTGAGTTATGTAATTTCTCGTAAATTGTACACTGGGTAGCTTCATGTGAAGCATGTGCATTCGAGAAGAGAATTGTAAATTTAAACATGATTTTACCATAATGTTCTAGAATGTGAGTTACAACATGGAAATGTAATTCGAATGTTCTGAATGTTTCGTCAGAAGTACTGATGTGTAAGACATCTGTATGATGTATAATATGGTAATGTGATTTTTGTTATAAATATTATCGGAGTTTAAATAAAATAAAACATGGAATGATACTTTCAATGTGTTTCTTGTATTAAGCCTCTCTCCACTTATGATATGTTCTTTTCTAAATTTAACGAGTTCCTGTGTTTAGTTTCATACTTTTTAGCCTACTTTCCCGTGAAAAACAAAAGAAAGACGAAAAAAGTATTAAAAGTAGCTAATGCATCTAAAAAATATCGCCAAGTCCAAAAAATATCGCCAAGTAAAAAAAATATCTCCAAGTCCAAAAAATATCGCCAAGTAAAAAAAATATCTCCAAGTCCAAAAAATATCGCCAAGTAAAAAAAATAAAAAGGTAAATTGAATATCGAAAAATTAAAAATTTGAAAGTAGGGTATTGAGATGGGGAATTTGTGTGTCGGTCGGTCTGTCGGTCTGTCTGTCCCCCCCTAATAACTTTTGAATGAACATTCCGATTTGGACAAACTTTTTTTTGTTGGAAAGATCTCGGCGAGTACAGCTCATTCCCATATTTGATTTTTCGATTTGAACAATTTTTGGTTCAACTTTGAACCGTTCAAAAAACCGGTCCCGCGATGCTAACTTTTGAGTGAACAGTCCGATTTGAACAAACTTTTTTTTGTTCGAAAGATCTTTTCAAGGATACTTCATTCCCGTATCTACATTTTCGATTTGAACAATTTTTCGTTCAACATTGAACCGTTCAAACAAGCTGTCACCCCTAATAACTTTTGAATGAACAGTCCGAGTTAAGCAATTTTTTTTTTTGTTCGAAGCATCTCGGGAAGGATACTTTATTACCGTATTTAAATTTTCAATTTGAACATTTTTGGTTCAACATTGAACCATTCAAGTAACCTTTCCCCACCTAATAACTTTTGAGTGAACAGTCCGAATGGAATAAACTTTTTTTTGTTCGAAAGATCTCGGCGAGTACAGCTCATTCCCATATCGATTTGAACAGTTCGATTGTCGATTTGAACAGTTTTTGGTTCAACTTTGAACCGTTCAAACAACCTGTCCCGCGATGCTAACTTTTGAGTGAACAATCCGATTTGAACAAACTTTTTTTTGTTCGAAGGATCTCAGCAAGGGTACTTCATTACCCTATTTAAATTTTCCATTTGAGCATTTTTTCGTTCAACATTGAACCGTTCAAGTAACCTTTCCCCACCTAATAACTTTTGAGTGAACCGTCTGAATGGAATAAACTTTTTTTTTTGAAAGATCTCGGAGAGGCTCCATCATATATTTCCATATTTCGCTTTTTGATTTGAACCATTTTTCGTTCAATATTGAACCGTTCAGAAAAAAAATTAACATTAGCGTCTACGGGGAATTTAAGTTGAATGTTGATTCTGAACTTAAAGTCGGATTTCCTTCAAACTAACTTTGTAAGAAAATGGTTTTGATAAATAGTGTTTGTAAAGTACTTTTCTGAGTAATCTTCTGTGAGGACTTTGATTCCGACTCCGACTCCGCAAACGTGGCGGAAATGCAGGCTCAGAAAAAAAAATGACTGACTGTGCAGACGATTTTTTGTTTATTTATTCATTTGTTTTATTTTATTTATTATTATTTTTTTTTTTTTTTTTGGCAGACGATTTTTTTTGTAACAAAAATTTTTCATTCACGAGAACATTTTATTCTTTATTTATATTTAACAACTGGCAACCGATTAAAAGTGAAATTCGAGACATTTTATTAACCGACGAGTTTTTTTTTCTTTTTTTTTCTTTCTTTGAAAAATACGTTTTGATGCTCTTTGTACTTTTATTTATTTATTTATTTATTTTATTATTATTATTATTTTTTTTTGAAAACAATGGAGGATTTTTTCTACGGAGGAACTGTAACAGTTGCACTCTTTAAAAGGTGCGACAAAGCTTTATTTATTCGTTAATTACTTTTTACGTGTCTATTTCATCTGATGAGAGGGGTATAGTTTGCTTTTCGAAATCAGCTCTATGTGCTAAAAAGGTATGTTTGACATAATTTTCAGTTTCAGATAATCAAGAGAATAATGATCAGATGCGAGAATGCCGATGTCGATGTACGGGAAAGTAGGCTCGTTTAGTTCTTGACAGAACTTCTTGTTTGTTATTGTTGCAAAAGTGTTACTTTTATATAGTTGATCAAAGTCGAAAATCTGAATAGAAAAGTGATTTTAAATTCCTGTTTGAGAAAAAATGGTTCAATCAGAAATTTACATTTTTACAGTATCAAACTCAATTTTTAACTGTCTCAAATATTCATAAAGAGAAAGAGGTTTGCAACAACCTTATGAAGACAAGCCCCGGTTATTTTTTATCATTGCCTATTTCTTTTATTTTGTCCCATAAATATTTTTTCAAAGAAGCAAAAAACTCAAGGCTATGAGAATTCGAATTTAGATCAAATCCCTTTCCTTCCTATCACATAGAAGATACAAGATTGATACCTCTTGTAAACCAGCACGATTTGTTTATTCTTAACTCAAAAATACTATGAATTATCCGTTCATTTCTTTCATTAATTAAAAGGCACAGACTGTTAAATAATTCCAACTAAATGAATGTTTTACTTTAAATTGACTTAGTCAATCTTTGCTAAGCAAATTATTTTATTTGAAAATAATTATTTTATCAGTTATTTTTTTAATTATCTTCCTTCCTCATCCAGACTTCTTTCTACGTGAGACGATGGATGTATTGAAATTTCTAGAAAAGACTATAGATTCTCCATGTGGAAAGGTAAGAATGCATTTCTTCGTAAGATGTGATGCCAGTGTTTCTAAACAATAATTTGACTTATTGGAAGTGTCGTTAAAACTCTTGTCAATCAATGTATTCAAATTTAAATTTTTAATTCACACTCTTATTTTTTTTCAGGTTTTTTAATACTTTATGTACTTTTTTTTTTGGAACACAATAAATCAAGCGTAAAATTAAATCAAGCAAGAACTCTGCTTTCCGTGGTCCGCGTTTATATACTACGCATCCAACAAATTTTTATTAATCGAAATATCATAGCATTATTACTACATAAATGCAAAATGCAATTTAAATAATTTAATTATAGTTTTAAAAAACTAAAAAATTCGCTTTTAGTGAGTTTTTTCTTCACAAATATAAAAGTAATATACTTAATACTATCATCAATACTAGAGGTTAAACTACATTTCATAATACTCTGATTTCCGTCTGATTTTCAAAACTATTAAATATTCGCTAAATTTACATGCACTTAGAACACTTCAATATGTAATATAGTTTAGCCTTTAGTATTAATAATAGTCTAATAATTATATATTACTTTTATATTTGTAAAAAACGTGAATTTTATCTTTTATTCGGAGTTACATACATACATACAAACAAACAAACCCACATGTGAAACTAATAAAAGCGTATTAAAAACGGGAGACTATTTTAGAAACTATTTTTTGCATCTGACGACTATTTTGCTCATTAGTCTACTGAAGCAATTATTTTTAGCAACCGAACTCAGTGGCAGCCCTGTCATGAAGAAGAGCAAATAAGCTGAAAGTCAAGAATGTTTAATTTATGATAATAATAATTTAAAAAAACAACAGATTTATTCCATAAGAAAATGAACACATATTTTTTTGCTTAAAAACTCGAGATAAATGTATGAAAAGTAAAAATATACAGGCGTAACAAAATATTTGTATTTGTATTATAAATTTATGAATCCTCTTGTTTATGACAGCTGATCAGCCGTGGCGTTGTTTGGTATCATATTGTACTGGCAAAAGTCGCAAATCAGCTGCTTAACTTTCTTTGGCACTAACCTGCAAGAAAATATGTTAAAATCAATTTGACATAGAAAATACGATGTATTGATTTTCTGGAAATATTTTTTGCAGTAAGAGGAAAACATTTGGTTAATGATCCTTTAAGGGGTCTCTTGTTCCTTATCCCTGTTTAGGAGTTTCCTGAGAAAAACGAAATGGAGTGAAAATGGAGAATAAATTCGCTTCCGTCATATTGTAACTGGGGATTTTTATAGATTCGGTAATACGAGGCATTTCCATAAAAAAAAAGGAAATCGTAATTAGGCTACGGTAATATAGATATGATTATTATGACCAATTTGCACTCGAACACTCATCATAAAAATTATATTTACAGCTACCGTTATAGTATTTTATGTCTTAGCAATGTTAATTGATGAGAATTAATAATCTGAAGATTTTTTACTTGCAATGAATTTTTGCTTTTTAAGTTTATTTGTGTAAATGCTTTTTCTCTTTTAAAAAAAATTTAAAAAGTGATTTTTGCAAGAAAATCCGTTTTTGAATGAAAATTGGGTGAACGTAAACAGAAGACGATTTGTATCCTTAACGACGTAGTCTCTCCAAATAAATTTTAAAAACGACGAGCTAGATTTATTCTTGTCGTCAAGGTAATCTGAAAAATCAAGGGATCATCGAAGATAGTCAAGACTGTGATCACTTTATGATTGCTGAAAAAAATCAACTTTGCAAAACCAACAAAATAAGTTTAACTTGGTATAATGATTTATTTAAGTTACCAATATGAGGAAAATTTAAGCACAGAATGATCAAATTTAATGTACTACGTTTCCTGTTTGGACAATACATCGCTAGAAAGTTGACCCGCGGCTTAATCTGATAAGGGGTCATGTAATCAATGGGAGAGAAAGGGGACACGTGCCCCCTTCGAAATTAAGTACATTTGTGCAACTTATAATTCAATATACCCCAGTCTTACCTATGAGCAAGAAGAGGATACAGCATTCTAGAGGGCACAGTTATGAGCGCCTTCTCCCTTTGAATAGCTGTTACAATGTCTGCGGCTGTCCTTTTCACATCTAAAATGGGACAGAGGCACTGCATCCTGCAATATAAATATGAAGAGAATGAGAAAATGAAAAACTGAAAATTCAAAATAGAATCGCCATTTTTTAATCGCAATTACCGAGAGGTGGGACTGTGATTCATGCCGGTATCTATGGTGAAAGGGCACGCTGTCGTAAAGTGGATTTTGTCCTCTTTGCCAAGCAGTCGCATTTCTTCTTCGAGAACTTCCATCAAGCCAAGGATACCGAATTTGGAAGCGCTGAAATCAAATCGAACTAAACAGTTAGTTCAACAGTAAAAAACAATACGGAGGTGAAAATAGGCTAAACTGCATTTTTGGAAGATAGTGAGTATTAGCCGAGAAGCCCTGTGAGAGGATGGAATTAAACTCTTTAGGAACGCTTGGGTTTTAAAACCACATTTCCAATCCCAGTAAGGTAACATGTATGCATGAAAGGACTATTATAAAGAAATGTGTGTAATTTCATGGTCAATAGTCAATATTCCTCTTCCTCCACTGCAAAAAATCTGGTTGCGTTACTGGTGCAGCTATCATGACGCTTTCTCTCGTATCTTTCAGATTACAGTTGACTGATTCAGCTGATTGCATGCGACCTACAGGCCACAAATAAAAATGGTGATGTTTCCTATGTTTCAAAAATATTTTTTTCTGTAAGAACACAGTCATGTAAGAACACATATGGAGTGATTTCTTTCCCCTTGATTTTGACTCATTTTTTTTTCTAAAAAAAAAATCTTTAAACACCCTTAAAGTCGCTGTTCCATTTTCACAGCTGATGTCACAAGTGGATAAAACGTATCAAGCCCATTTTATTCACGAACCCTCATTTTTGGTTTCGATTTTTCATTGTTGCGGTCCTGGGATTACCAGAGATCCAAAATGGCTAATGCATTGACCTGGCTTTTAGACCAAAGTTCTCCATTTGTGACGTCATACGAGGCCTTGTTTTAGCAATCGGACTCGAAAAAAAGTAATAAAAAAGTTGTAAGGAAAATGAATACATTTTCTGGCCGCATGTTTTTGTTTGCTTATTCTATCTATATCAGTGACTAAAAGTAATACTTTTGGCTGAAGGAAACACTCCCATTATTAGTGTAGAACTTCTAAAGCTTTTAAACTGATTGTGCATAGTGCGATTACCTACCTACGTTAACCTCACGGGGAAATAGATGGGGTGTTTCCATTTACCCCATAATCTCTGGAGAAAAGGGATAAATGATTTCATTCGTGAACAAACTGTCACGAAGTCGAATGTTTTTTTATAGTTCCTCTCAGAGAGTGATACAGTGCGAAAAATTTTATTTCTCATCAAATCACTCAAAAGAAACAGAAGGATCTAAAGTTGGAAATTGAAATTCTGTTTCCCTTTATAGCCCAAATGACCCTGCTTAGTTTCGTTTGAATCTTTGCCTTTATTTTGAGGTACTGCAGTCACATCTAATGGGAAAAACGTGTTCCTGTGTCCTCCCTCTCCCTTCTTAAAGTGATCTATGAATTGTATTACTTTTTGAGCTACAGCACCCACAAATAACAATTGTTTCTTGTTATTTATTTATTTATTTATTATTATTATTATTATTATTATTTTGCACTAACTCAATTTTCGAAACTGTTCACCTTATTCAGCATCCTTTAAAACGTCAGAGTTCGAAATCCAACATTTTTCACGAATTCAATGCTTTCTTCTGTAATTGCTGGTAGAGCACTTCGATAAGTTAAAATCTCATAAGATTTTTTTTAATCATTGCAACTTATAAGAAGACTTCTAAATGAGAAATACATGAATAAGAAATCAAGAGTATCTCATTTCGAAAAAGAAAATCAATCGTTTTGAAGTGATATTTAATCGACGATTAATCTACACTGCGATGCAAAAGTTTAGACAAAATGCAAATATGTGAAAAAAAAAAAACTATTCAACGAAATGTTTTCTAATTTCTACTGCAGGTACACAATATGGTTCCAAATACGTGTCTGGAGTTCTTAAAACAATACCTGGAATCAAATTTTGGATTTTACAAAAGTCATTTTTTTACATTGTTGCAAAAGTTTAGACAATAGTCATATTTTATGCAAATATCCCTTGAAATGTGATTAGTGGAGGAAATGCAGGACTGTTTTATTCATTTATAAAGTGCAGAGATTGCTGAATAAATAATCAAAATCTCAAAAGCTCTTTAGTTCTCGTGTAAAGAAGATGAGAAAGTTTGGAAGCCGAAATTTGAAAATAAACCTACTTTATTAATTTTTTGTCTTTTAAATAGGCTCTAGTATGGTAGTATATTATTTTTTACTTTGTGGAGAGCAAATTCAGACATGCGTATTGATCAAAAAGTCCAAGAAAAATTATATTTCTTAAGGATGAAGGAATTGAAAAAACGGCTCAGACTGACGATTCGCCCCTTAAACCTACAAAACTTCAACTTGAGTCAAAAACAGCACGTGACAGAATCAGTAGATGAACAATTGAATCGGAATGCAGAAAAAAAACAAAGAATTGTGCCTGAGCCTTTTCGGACAGAGTGTCCCAGATAAGCCAGATTTTAATGTGCAAAGCAGCATATGTATCATCGTGACTAAAAAATGAATGGTACTTTCTTTGATAAAAATTATTAAAATTGGGATGGCCTAGATGGATTATAATTCTTTTCGCGGGACTTGAGAAATATCCAATGATCATATGCTGTGCTGCTTTTTTTTAGTTTTGTAGGATTAAGGGGCGAATCGTCAGTCTGAGGCGTTTTTTCAATTTCTTCATCCTTGAGAAATATAATTTTTCTTGGACTTTTTGATCGATACGCATTTCTGAATTTGCTCTCCACAAAGTAAAAAACAACGTACTACCATAGTAGAGCCGATTTAAAAGACAAAAAATTAACAAAGTAGGTTCATTTTCAAATTTCGGTTTCCAAACTTTCTTATCTTCTTTACACGAGAACTACAGAGCTTTTGAGATTTTGATTATTTATTCAGCAATCTCTGTACTTTATAAATGAATAATACAGTCCCGCATTTCCTCCACCAATCACATTTCAAGGGATATTTGCATAAAATCTGACTATTGTCTAAACTTTTGCAACAATGTAAATAACTGTCTTTTGTAATATCCAAAATTTGATTCCGGTTTTAGTTTTAAGAACTCCAGACACGTATTTGGGACCATATGGTGTACCTGCAGTAGAAATTTGAAAGCATTTCGTTGAATAGTTTTCCTTTTATTCATATATTTGCCATTTGTCTAAACTTTTGCATCGCAGTGTATAAAAATCGCAATGTACTGTCTGAAACTTTACGCTCGCGTGGATTAATACATTACGACGGAAACACAGTGTATTTTGACGGTTATATAAGTATTACCGTGTATTTTGATATTAATAAGTATACCGTGTATTTCGACGGTAACGATTGATACCATTTGTTTGTAATGATATGTTGCATGGAAGTGGGCAGCAAAAATAGTAAAGTAGCTATACTGAAAAATTATTACCGGACTTACGTGTAGTCTGCCAAATACAACCAGCTAATGAGTCCTGATGCAGATGAAACTGCTGCTATGTGCCCTTTCTCCAGTTCCAGCATTCTTGGCAGGAAGAATCTAATTGTCTGAAAGAGCAAAGTATTTTAAATCAATCAAGTAAATGATACAAGTGCAAAAATGGGCTTTACCAAGACCGGGCACTTGGTGAATCCCTAACAGGAACTACTAAATGCAATGTTGGTAAGAGGTTTGATCAGTTTCATTTATTGAATACAACTTTTTTAAAACCTTTGTTTTAAAAACCTTCTCCCAGTTTAAGCTAAATTGGTTACTCTACTTAAAATGTAGTTCTAAGAGACTATGTTTTCGATACATAAAATCCTCAGATCTCCTGATTGTTGTTCTTTATGAAAAACAGTTTTTTTTTTTTTGCAATCTTTCTTACATTAAAAATTAAATCTAAAAGTGAGCAAAAAACGCTGATGATTATTTTCAAAATTTGCCGCTTTTATGCAGTTATATGCATTAACGTCAAAAGAAGCAAAAATATTCAATTGCATATTGTTGCCTCAGAACAACGGGACGCCTTTACAGAACAACAGTAATAAAATATCTTACAATTGTTAAATGGATTAGATGCCTTACTGTTACTCTGAGACGACGATATGCAGATAAGCATTTACATGTAATCCAGGCTCTATTGATAATAAGGCTATGATCGTGATGACTTTGCAGATTCATTCACAGCTGATAAGGCTATGGTCGCAATGACTTACTGAAAGTCATTTACAACTGATGCAGCTATATGGTCGCGATGGCATGCATGAACTGCATGCAGTTTTTGACGTCTCTTTCTATAATAATTGATTCGGAAAATGAAAAAAAAAAAAGGATTGCTCTTATTTGCAAAAAGCAAGGAATGTCTTACCCAGAAATGGGAAAGAAGGTTCACTTCTAGTGTCTTCTTAATCTTCGCACTGTCCAATTCCATGAAGAGGACATTTTGTAGGATTCCCGCATTGTTCACTAAAATAGTCACGTCTCCCACTTCCTGCTGTACGATTCTACCAATGCGTTGCACCTCTTTTTCATTGCTGACGTCGCAGATATAGGCATGAGCTTTGCCTCCTAAGCTTCGGATTTCGTCACGTGTGGCAAATGCACTTTTCTGGGAAAAAAAAAAGAGAACATGAATAAACAGAAACAGCACTATTAAAAATATTATTTTTTTTTCACATGCAAACATTATTTTACCGAGCACTATTTGAAAAAACAAAATTTTGAGAAAAAGACCAATTTCTGAACTTCCTGTCGGACCTACATACAAAATAAGTACACATTTGGAAAGAGCAGACAAAATCCTTTAAAAACTTTTTCATCAAGATAGTCGCACTTCACAGTGAGTTACAAGCTTTCAAACACTGGAAACACTCAAAAATGAAATTTCATCAAACTTTTCAGTCAAAATTTTCAGAAACAACCGTATGAGCTACAACCGGTCAAATGCACCAAAAACTTTCCCATTTCACTAGCTTTCAGATAATACAACAGAAAATCATATTGGGCTTCAAGTTCAGCAGATATTCTGGCTTTGTTTGAAACAGTATGAAAATCGTCCTTTGTCATAATATGGAAACCAGCAAAGAGTCAGACTTTTATGTTCTAAATTTTCTATTTCATGTAAGTGTACTGGTTTATTTATTCAAGAAAAGGAAAATTTTATAACTAAATATTAAATTGTAACACTTTATTAAGTTAATAATCACAACAGAAGATAACAACACGTAGAAACAAAGGAGGCATTACTTTAACGCGCTTTTCACAAAGAAAAATTCAAAATTAAATGAGTTACACTAACATCTATGAGTACATTTACATGTAAACAATCCTCAAAATTTCCCAGAGTTACTGAAATTATCATCCTCCACACCGGATAGATGCCTTTGGCCTTTTAAGAGCCAAAACTACCGTCGCTCTCAATGAAATTTCATTTCTCACTTTTGCTACTGCTCCATTAAGCCAAATACGCAAATCCTGCAAACTGGTTGCATATGAGCAGTAAACTGCTTGTTTCAAGAATCCCCAAACAAAGAAGTTCACTGGCGTCAGGTCTGGTGATCTAGGTGGCCAAGGAATAGGACCCAAATGACAGGATAAATGACTCTGTGAAATGAAATTTCATAGAGAGCGACGGTAGTTCTCGCTCTTCAAAGGCCAAATGCATCTATCCGGTGTGGGGGATGATAATTCCAGTAGCTCTGGGAAATGTTGAGGATTGCTTACATGTAAATGTACTCATAGATGTTAGTGTAACTCATTTAATTTTGAATTTTTTTTTTTTTTTTTTGTGTGTGAAAAGCGCGTTAAAGTAATGCTGCCTTTGTTTCTACGTGTTGTTATCTTCTCTTGTGATTATTAATTTAATAAAGTGTTACAATTTAATATTTAGTTATAAAATTTTCCTTTTCTTGAATAAATAAACCAGTACACTTACATGAAATAGAAAATTTAGAACACAAAAAACTGACTCTTTGCTGGTATCCATATTCTGACAAAGGACGATTTTCATACTGTTTCAAACAAAAGCCAGAATATCTGCTGAACTTGAAGCCCAATATGATTTTCTGTTGTATCATCTGAAAGCTAGTGAAATGGGAAAGTTTTTGGTACATTTGAACTGTTGTAGATCATACGGTTGTTTCTGAAATTTTTGACTGAAAAGTTTGATGAAATTTCATTTTTTAGTGTTTCCAGTGTTTGAAAGCTTGTAACTCACTGTGAAGTGCGACTATCTTGATGAAAAAAGTGTCATTTTAAAGGATTTTGTCTGCTCTTTCCAAATATGTCCTTATTTTGTATGTAGGTCCGACAGGAAGTTCAGAAATTGGTCTTTTTCTCAAAATGTTGTTTTTTTGCGAATTTTTCTTAGATATAATATTACTCGGATACGGTTAAGAATTGATACCGCAAATGGGTGGTTCTATACTCCACTTGGGCTCTTCTATCACCCCTTTTCGTATGGCAGATTCGATCAAACTCACCCTGTATAAGGCTGCAATTGCATGTCCTCGGCGAGATCTTTCGAACAAAAAAAAGCTTGTTCGAATCTGACTGCTCAGTTAAAAGTTATTAGGAGGGAGAAGTTTTTTGAACTGTTCAAAAGTGAACGAAAACTTGCTAAAATCAAAAAGTCAACGATATGAGGAGCTCTTGCCGATATCTTTTATTAGGGGGGACAGACAGACCGACACACACATTTTTCCCATCACAAAACCCGACTTTCCAATTTTCAATTTTTCAATATTTTTTTTATTATTGAATAGATTTTTGATTTTCTTTTATTTTGCGACACTTTTATGATGCATTAAGCTATACCTTTAATGCTTTTTTCGTCTTTCTTTTACTTTAACGGGAAAGTAGTCTTAAAAAGAAGTAGGTGGTGGCCACTGCGGGCAAAGTGGCCACTTGAAGTTTTCCTCCCTATATACTAGTTCTGCAGCCTAGCGGCAATAGACTCATTTACTCGCCCGGCAGCCGTTGTTGTTGTGTTATAGTTTGGTGCCGCTCAGGCGCAAACTCACTGAGATATAGCAAATTTTTCACTTTTTCGACCCTCTGATGTTATATAAGTGCATCACATGTTTCGCTTTAGTTTATAGTAGGACTAGGTGAAGTAAATTTTACATCAATGGTGCAAAACACCATGTTTCTAGCTTTGAATTCATATATGTCTCAACAGTAGATACAGAAACAGGTTGTACGTGAAATATTGTTCTTTCGAAAATAGCGTGCTAGAGGGCAAAGTGGCCACTTCGATTGTTCAATTCGAAACGTCGATTGTTTTTTCTATGGTGATTGTTACTCGAAATCTAAGGACAACGAAGGCTGGATTAGATATTCTGGGTGCCTCAAATGGGCTCACGAAGCCTGCACAGGAGCCGAAGAGGAGAACGATGAGTTTATTTGTGATTTATGTAAATACCAGTGATTTCATAACTTCACATACTTTTAGTAATGCCTATTTTTGTTTAAAACCCTAATACAATTGTTCTGAGTTCTGAAACTAAATGCGTTTCATTTTTTCCATACTGTCTAAATCTATTTAGGCAGTGGCCACTTTGCCCTACCTAGTGGGGCAAAGTGGCCACTTTGACAGCTTTTGGTAAAGTAAAAATTTTGTACAAATAAAGTTTAAAAATCTAGTTGTTTATATTTTTTAATCAGGCCTAAGTAACCATACTAAATGCTGAAGGGATTTATAAAATGTTTCAATAAAGTTTAGGGGTGAAAAAAAATAGATGTTCCTTAGGGTGGCCGTTATGCCCACCCTTCCCCTACATCCGTGCAAGAGCGAGGGTTCGAGCACGGAACGTCCTCCACCCGCCCATCTAGTCAGACTTCTCTGACTACTACACACTGTGACCGGCCTTTTCGTCTCTTATCAATCTTAAATGATGACGTTTAGTGATCTGGAAATGATATGCTCAAGTAAAGTTTCACAATTCAAGTTTATCAATAGAGAAGTGTTTCCTGAAAGAACGCGATTTTACGCATAAAAAAGTTTTTTAATGCAAAATCTGCTTCAGTTAAGCCTTGAATGAGCGCAAACCACAGACGATTTTACAACCATGGTGGCGAAAATGAGTACCGCTGTACATATATTAAAAACAACGAGCTACAACTACAACTACAAATCTGTACCTCAGAACCAGACTAACGTAAGTCCATTTTCGTCATTTTTCAGTAGAGGGGAAAAACGATGTATTCGACAATCGTTTTTCCCCTCTACCGAAAAATGACGAAAATGGACTTACGTTAGTCTGGTTCTGAGGTACAGAAATGTGACGACCAGCAGCAGGCTCTAGGCCCAACTGGGCTGGTCCTAGTCAAATTAAAGACCCCAATGAAGATCAATGGCTTGGCCCTCTTAAAGCAATCTACTCCATTGCTCCTTACCGCCTGTTCCGGTAAACTGTTCCAAGTTCCCACTACCCTGCTAAAATAGTAATTTTTTCGAATTTCCAGATTAGCCGGAGATTTGAAGAGCTTAAAACAATGACCCCTTGTCCTGCTTTCCGTGTAAAAATCTAACCCTGCAACATCATTCATATTAATAAATTTAAATAACTGAATCATGTCCCCTCTGGCTCTCCTTTGCTCAAGACTATACATATTAAGCATTCTAAGTCTGGAATCATAGTCTAAATTAGAAAATCCGTTTACTAACTTTGTAGCCCTTCTTTGTACCCTTTCCAATAAATTAATATCTTTCTTTCAGATAAGGAGACCAAAACTGAAGTTAAACTTATTCTCGTCGTCATCAAAAGAAACGGTAAATAAGTATAAAAAGGAATTCGTCATTGTTGAAAAAAGGGGGTAAAATGGGAATTTTGAAAAAATGGTGAATGGTAAACAAAAAGTAATTTCAACATCGTTATTTTCAGTTAAAATACAGGTAACGCATTCTTTCCAAGGATATCTTTCATGCTGTGCAGTGATTTTTCACAAATTCGTAGTGATATTAAAGGTTTTTCGTTTGCAAAAAGAAAGGAAACGAAGAAAGAAAAGTCTGGTGCCTTTCGCCTCCACCATCATACTCGCCGCCCTGCGCAGCAAGAAGGACTGCTAGCTGATTTTTTTCAAAGCTAACGAAGCTTTCCTCTTTGCGACAAAATCCCGTTCCATGTTTTTTGCTGCTACTGTGAGTGAAAAGTGTGTGTGTGTGTGTGTGTGTGTGGTTTCCAGATAAAACTGTTCAAATTACGGGAATGGCCTCGGTTCCGTAATAAAACTCAGCTGACGTAAGTAATAATTTATTTTTGGTTTTGCATTATTACATCTCTTAGAAATAAAGCACGTGATTTGCTACAAAGACGTGAAACTAAATCAAGGTTGTTGACTAGGTTTTACTTGACATTGAAGAACAGCTGCAAGTTTAAGCAAAAGTAGAAATTTGTTATGAAGTTTCATGCACTTGTTTTGAAGTTAGAAGGCGTCCTTTTCTTCAGCACCTGGAAATAAAGCCTTGTCCGTTGGGATAAAAGTATTTAATTTCAAAACAAACAAACTAATAATTTTTATTCAATATTTGTTTCATTTGTTTGCTGAAAATTCTTTTGTAAACATTGAATAACCTAACCTTAAAAGAGTATTAAAATTACCGGCACTAAAATTAATACCGGGTCCCATTGCTGGTAGCGGCGGCCCTGTATGCGTGCGGGGCCCGATGCGTGATACCCCTTTTTGAACGAGAAGAGATTCAATTGAATCTCGTTTCTATCCAAAGGAAGAAGCAGATCACCCTTGTCCGCATGGAATGCGGTTGTATTTAATTAACCATACTGTTAACGAATGCAATTTGAAAATTTTGAAACCTGCAGAGAAAACAAAATTGTCACAACAGCATGAAATAAAGAAGCATTTCCACGATGAAAATTATTATGTCGTCATTTACCGCATTTCGAACTACACGGTAAACTACATACCACTTCCGCTGAAATTTTCATTAACTTGTAGGCCTCGCAATTTAAATTCCATGACATAAATAGGACTTTAAACACGCCGCGCCGGTCAAAGAAGATACTGTCCGTCCGTGAACCATTCCTCTTAAAAAAGGGGACGATGGGTTATGAATGAGAACTTTCGAAAGTTTTCAATTTAAAAGTTGCATTTGTTATCCTATTGACATATTTAACTAAACTATGTATTTGAAACTAGTATCGTTCTACGTTTTTTGATACGGCTCAAAATGCTTTTCATTATTATTCCTCTTATTGTTATCTTACCTATCACCCCTATTTTGGTAATATCAGAGAAGACCTGACGCTTGTGTAAATACGCGGAAGGTTTTACCTAAGAAAATCAGACAGTATTTTTGAATATTTTCGCCCACGATATGAACGCACACAGAAACTAAAATGCACTGTTCCGTTGAATATTTCTAGCAGACTCATTTGAATGGAATCTTAAAGAATAAGAATAGTACTTTCAAAATAGAAAACCCCTGAATGGAACGCAGATCTAAGTCTAGATATTGTTTCTACAGAAATAGGTACTTCCGCAATCAACAATTAGAGAAGAATTGTTCCTTAAGGAGTAATGAAGCTATTGTATTTGAATATGCGGTCGTGAGAATAAGGGAATTCTGGAAGCATTAGTTTTCGCACGAATTTCAAATAGCCACTTATTTTTAGATACGTTTTGCAGCAGAATGTATTTTGCAAGACGAAGAATGCGGCATAAAAAATATAGGTTTCCAAAACAAACAAACGTATACTATAGCAAATAGTACAGCAAAATTTTGTGATACAGGATATTTCTATATTTTTAATTTTTATTTAGTTATGTAGTTTCTTTCTTCTTTTTTTTCTTTTTGAACTCACTTATATTGCAAAATATTAATTAAACTTTTTTTTTTCTTTCCGAACAAAATTGGAACCACAAAAATCATTGCAATCCTTTCGTCAACGAAATAGTATTTTTTAAAAACGTTTTTAGTCTTGAATGTAAGTCTCTTTTTCGAAAATTATGTGTTCTGTAGTGTAAATATTTTTTTTCTCCTTATTCTTTCCCAGTATTGCCCTCAGCACACAGTAAGTGCTAACCTAGCAAAATTACATTTTTTCTCGTCAAATTCGAACAAAACTATGGAACTTTTCCGTAACAGTACCTCACGGCGCATATTTAAACTTGGAAAGAATTTTTAATTTTATTTATTGTCACCACGTTTGGTCAAACTTTCCTTGAAACTACTTATTTGGCGAAATCATACGTTATTTTGCTTTTTTAATAGTTTTTAGAGCAGAACGAAGCAAAATAATATACCAAATGGGAAAAAAAAACAAGGTATTTAACAACCTAAAAACTCCCATTAAAACAATTCAACTAATCAGCTTTAAATGATCCAGTAACATGTAAAACAATCAGCTAAATAAATACATGAAACCATAAATACGCATTGAAAGTTCCATTTAATTGTAAAATTAGAAAATAAAGAACAAATATGGCAACCTTGCATACGTATTTTTTAATTTGTACCAGAGTTGAAAGAAAATAAGTGACCCAACTAGGTAACGTACCTATGGCGCAGGTCCGTCATTTCAAAAAAAAAAAATCAGTGAGCAGAGTTGAAGAATTTTTTTATGCAAATTATCACAAAAACAACAAAATCACTCCCACTTTCATGCAAATACATTAATTTCTAATAGACTGAGGCGGGGGCAACTGACCCCTCATGTCCCAGGGACATGACAGGCCTGCTGTGAGGGGCGCCCCGAACTAAAATTTTTGGGAGTGGAGAAGTTATCAATTTTCTAAATGAAGTTCCGATTTTACCGAATGACAAAGTACAAGCATGCACACATGTCGTGCATGCATAACATGCAGTGAGAAAAAACATTAGGCATCTTGTAAAAAACAATATCTAAAAACTAAAAAGAACAAATAATCTCAATGTTGCAAAATTGTCTTCAAATTGCCAAATCGTCAGCAAAACGTGCCAAATACGGAAATTATTGGGAGGTCACAGTGACCTTCGGTGACCTCCCATCGGGGTGCTCCTGCCCAGTAGCGTAGCTAGGTAGCCCAGCGCCCGTGGCGAACTTGAAAAATTGCGCCCCCTCCCCCTCCATAGGTTGCTCTGATGAGAGGTCATTGTGACCTCCCAAAATGTCCTTACTCCTAAAATTTTGATCAGTTTATTCGAAAAAATTGCAAATAATGTTGTAACTTTTGTTTAATACGCTTTTATTAGTTTCACTTGCTGGTTTGTCAATATGTAACTCTAAATAAAAAATAAAATTCACGTTCTTTACAAATATAAAAGTAATATATTTAGTACTATTATTAATACTAAAGGCTAAAATATATTATATAAATTATATTACTATATTACATGTTGATGCATTATAAGTGCATCTAAAAGCGTATTTTTTAGTTTTTTAAACTTAATTTAAAGATTTTTTTTCTTTCTTTCAGCATTTTTAAGGATGCTCAGTGTTCCCCCTCATATAATGTGTGCATGATATGTCTGTTTGTTCGTATTATTGGGTAAAATTCAAGTTTTATTTTTTACAAGTTTTTGTTCAATTTGAGAATTTTTGTCTTTCTAACAATTTTAGTTCGGGGCGTTCCTACTTTTCACATAAATTCAAAAAACAAATTATTCTTGCAATTAGTTATTGAACATAGTGTTTTTTTCCACACGACAGCTTTTATTTAAAATCGAATTTGTTTTAAAACACTAGAAAAATGTATAAAATAAACATAAATTGTGCATTCTAAATAAAAATCAAAGCATTGATTCTATTGTAATTAAGAAATCAAACATACAAAAACCATAATTAATCTGAAATTGGTTAAATAAATACGACTCCTTGCGTACAGGCAAAAATTAAAGTTTGCTATTTTAGGCCTCCGATTATTTTTTATGCATAAATACTTTTCAATCTAAGTATTTAAAATGTTACAGAGACCCTCTGTTATTTAATACTAATATTATCTATGAGGGTTGTTAGGAAAGGCAATCGTTCCTTCCGTGGCTTTAACCCTCGTGGGTTCCTTGGGGTCATATGTGACCCCAATGCAATTTCTGTTTAATATATCTTGTTAATCAACCATTTGTTTTTAATGGCATTTTGTGGCTTTTATTATTCTAGTTTTCTATTCAAAATAATGCTATTATTGTGTTTTATTTTTCCCGGATTGCATTTTTTGCACACAAGACCCTTGGGCTCACTTCCCCAGAATGCCAAAAAAAGAGGACGTTGCAACTTTTGTCCAAGGGCCCAGACAGAAAATGCATCGAAAAATGTCATAAGTGTTTGAAATTCACTTGCAAAAAATCATGTTTTTTCAGGTCTGTAACAGTTGTAAATAAATCTACAGTTATTGTAAGTTTTGCTCTAAAATTTTAATTTTTAATGCAGAAACTAAATTTTACTTTGATTGTGTCTTTTTATTTTCATTTTTTCATCATTAAAAAGTGTGTGAACTTAAATAATGCATGTAACATTCAATAATCATAATAAATTAATTAAAGGAAGCATTGGGGTCGTTTATGACCCCAAGGGTCTTGAGTGTAACTGAAATGGGAGGGACCCACGAGGGTTAAGAAAGTACCAGATGTATTTTTTTGATTTTTTTTCTTTTTTCAATTTCAAATATAGTGTATACAAACATGAGCCAACAATAGGGTAAGTATTGGCGCATACCAGACGGTGCTCGAACTGAGAATGATTTAAAAAAAAAGAAAAAATAAACTGATTAGCACGTACATTTGTGTACCGCTTTAAAAAAAGTGGCTCGCCTCCCTGAAGTAGCTTAGAATACACGCATCTTCCCTTAACATTCACTTGGCGTATCCTTGTTGTTGTTCAGTAATACATGAGAAACAATAGCTATTTTTAGTTATTTTACAATAGAAAGTGCACAAAACAAATTGCACCAGCGTGAATACAAATCGAACTTAATCCCTCCCAATAATACTAAAACTGTAATGTGTATAAAGAACAAAGTTGTGCTATATATCGTTTAGAAGGGAGAGAACTTCATTAAAGTACATATAAAATAGAAAAACTTCAAAATACGAAATCGAAACTCGCTAAAAAAATTTATTTCCCTCTTTTTTTTTTTTTTTAAACCTTCTAACCTTCTACTGTCTGATTGCGTTTTGTGCTCCTGGCAGCCACGGACACTTTCATCTGAAAAAGGGGAGATAGGTTTAGGATGAGCACTTCCCGATGCCTTCAGCTTTTGTTCGCTTACTACTTCCTCGTTGCTTTTCCTCCCTATTTCGAGAGAGTCCGAAGAGACTTGGCGCGTGCGCAAATGCTGAGGATGTCGCACGAAAAAATTTTTAGACAGTATACTGATCCATCGAAGCACAAATGGATGGTGTTATGCAAAAACGACTCAACCCACAAAAACCTCATTTTGAGATAATGGGATTTAAAGTCAACAAACTCTGGCAAATCATGAGCTCTATATCAATATACCAATGATATGTTACCATAAACGCAATATTTAAACTTATTTTCTCATGTGTTTTTCAATAAAATATTTCAAGTGTTTCTGTGTAAAAAATAAAAATGTTGGATGAATGCTTTTTGCTTTATAGGTTATTAAGGAATGGAGGGTTAAAAAAATAAGGTAACCCACATAATTAATGATGAATTATGTGTTTTATTGATTCAAAAAAAATGCTGTACAAAAAATCAGTCTTTCAGAAATAATTAAAATTGTTTAAAATATATTAATCCTCATCTTCATCAATGTCAAAGTCCACATTTAAAACTCCAAAACCGTCAACATCATCTGAAAATTCACCCTGTTGAGCAGTTCTCAAGAAATTATAAAAATATTTTAAGTCTTGTGGTACTAGCTTCAAAATTTCTTTGAGGTCTTTGATCTTTTCTTTTGACAGTGGTTTACCCGTTGGCCATAAGGAATCCAACTGTATATCTTTAAACGACTTGTGTTGTCGATCTGTCTTCTTTTTTTCTATATCTACTAGCTGCGTAGCCCGGCGTTGCACGGGCTGTAATGTAGTGAAGGCAGTTTGAGAAAACTACTCGCCACCAAGGCGACTCGCCTTTAAAGAAATGAGGAAAGTTTAAACAGTTTACTCGCCGTCAAGGCGGCTCGCCTTTACAGTAGCGAGGAAAGTTTCAATTCACTACTCGCCGCCAAGGCGGCTCGCCTTTAAAGTACCAAGGAAAAGTTTAATAAACTACTCCCCGCTAAAGCGGCTCACTAAAAAGCTTTCCTGCATCAAAGAATCAATCGAATTATTTGCACATGCTTCCTCAAAAATAAAGACGATGTCAAGTAGTGCATACTTAGCACTCTCCCTAAATTACAAATAAAATTCCTTTCCAAAAACAATTATTTCCAAACCGCTTTCTTCCGGTAAAATTAATTGCAAAATTCTAAACGAAAAAGTTTTTTTAATATTTGGATCGAAGCCAGAAAAAGTCCCTTCTAAAAACAGCAATTGCAATTTTATTTAAAAACACATTTTCAAAATGGTACCTGAGAAAAAATATGTCATTAATAATTAGAATAAAAACAATTGTTAGAACTTTGTTATAACACGTATTCAAAATGACAATGAAAAAAATAACACTCTTTCATTTTAAAAAGTTCAACTTAATTAACGTTTTAATTCAAAATCGCAACGGAAAGAAATAAATATCTTGGAATTTTAAATAGTTCAATAATTTAATTAACGTTTTAATTCAAAATGGCAACGGTAAGAAAAAAGGTCTTGGAAGTTTAATCATTAATTAGGCTTAATCGCTTTAAATTTGACTACTTATTAATTAAACATTCGCTTTAAATTTGACTACTTATGGATCGCAGCCAGAAAAAGTCCCTTCTAAAAACAGCAATTGCAACTTTATTTAAAAACACATTTTCAAAATGGTACCTGAGAAAAAATATGTCATTAATAATTAGAATAAAAACAATTGTTAGAACTTTGTTATAACACGTATTTAAAATGACAATGGAAAAAAATAACACTCTTTCATTTTAAAAAGTTCAATTTAATTAACGTTTTAATTTAGGGCCGAATTCAAGTGAAACACCATTGCAGTCGCTTCGAGGCGATCGCATATTGCAACCGCTACTGTAAGTCGAATTCAAGTGAATTCGTTTCACTTGAATCCAAAGTTTGGAATTTGCGATTGCATTGGTGAGTTGCGATCGTCCGTGTTTCACTTGAATTCCTGCCTTAAAATCGCAAAGGAAAGAAATAAATATCTTGGAATTTTAAATAGTTCAATAATTTAATTAACGTTTTAATTCAAAATGGCAACGGTAAGAAAAAATGTCTTGGAAATTTAATCATTTATTAGGCTTAATCGCTTTAAATTTGACTACTTATTAATTGATATCTTCGCTAATTAAAATCGTATAATTATATAGATTGAAACTAATGAAGCCTGAAAAATTACCTATCTATCGGTACCTGGTTCGACTTTCAGTTCATTGGCGTTCAGGAGAAAGAAGCGTGACATAGAAAGAAAGATAGTTAGAAAGATACTCAGTTTTTAATATAAGTAGATTATCTGCACGTTTCCTTCTGTTGTGTTAGTTTTCATGTAGAGCTTGAAGGGCTCACTTTTCAAAATTTTGATCTCATGGGTCTTCAGCCAACTCACTTTATCTTTGTTTGAATCGATTTTTCTGTTTGTAGTATTTTCCAATAATTTGTGAATTGAAACCATTTCTTGTCTTTCTATTTTGTTAACAATGAATTTATTTTCCCCCCTACACTTAATTTTTTTCTCAATATTTTAAATTATTACCTTATAAATTATAAACAATAAACGTTCAATGTTTTCAGTAAATAGTTCAAGAATGAAAGAATCGATACAATGAATTCATTTTGAGGAGTGAATCGAAACTGAATCGTTCACTTAAACGAATCGTTTTGCCTAGTCCTAGTGGGTATGTGGGTTGATACAGTTGGTTGAGTGTTTGTTGCAAAATAGCTTACAAACATCAAACTGTTGGATGAATGTTTTGCAGCTTCACTCAGTGGTTGAATGTTTTTTACTTAATGGTATATTGTGGGTTAAAATGTTATCTGTATTAGTCCTTGAAACGCTGATAGGTCTTAAATCATTTTTGCTTTATGTAGAAAGCAACATATTTTACCATCAGAGTTGGATTACTCATTTTTTTATGTTTTGTGGGTTAACTCCTTTTTGCATAATACCATCCAAATAGCGTTTGAACGCTACTCGTTCAAAATCGCGCCGCTGTACTTGTGTTACTCATTTTCGGAATCTTCATTTAATGTAGGCTCTTGGTACAAATTTTTAAATTGGCGAAATTTGCAATGGTCGTTTTTTAAAAACCTCCTCCTCCCGTTTTTGAGAAATACATATTATTCTCTCGATACTTTTCGCCACAGAAAAATTGTTACCAACAGAGGAGTTATTTTCTGTCATCATAACATTGCATTTCAAAAATCTATATCCGGAATGTTTTCAACAAAAGCTCGCCGCTTTTTTCATCGTAGAACGCTATTCCCGAAGTATAATATGTAATTGAGAAGTTGAAGTGATATCGTGAAAAAAAAAAGGCTGGAAAGAAGCGGAGAGAAAAGGTTTGCTTCTATAGATAAGAGCCAATTAAACAGATTCCAGAATCCATTATAATTAAATTCTACCCTGCCAGATAGATTTAAGCTAACATCAGTATATCCAATCAAAATCTACCAAAGCAACGTTGCACATCTTATGTGGTTTGTCTACTAGGGTGGGGGCGCAATTTGCGATTCTCGGGGTGTCTATTAAATTTTCATTTTTTAGTCTGTTTGGACTTACCAATTTTTTTTTTCAATCGGTCAAAATGCCGCCCCCCTCGCTGCTGCGCCCGTGGCAAGAGCCACTCCTGCCAACCCCTAGCTACGCCACTGCTCCTGCCTGGTGTAACGGAAAAGTACCACCATATTTTGCTGTCGGGCTGTCGCAGTTCTTGAAAAGTCTTAAAAATTCTCAACGGCTGGTAATTATGCACTTTCCGACTATAATTAATTTTAAGTATCAGTGCCTCTGCAAAGCGATTGAATAAACAAATAAATAACCCTTTCTAACTGTCACCTTGAAGGTCTACCATCTTAAAGCTACAAACTGGGAATTTTCTGTCCACGAGGCAAAGGTGATACAAGGAAGTTTCTTCGTGTTGATGTTATGTAGTTCAAGGACGAACGAGCCGTATAAATCATCCAACCGGGAAAAGGATTTGTGCGGAATTTATTTGTTTATGTAATTCTCATGAAACTGAATCCTATCGTTGAAAGCTTTTATTTCACCTTGCATAAAAGTAAAAGCGTTTGGGTGGATTATTGCCAGTGGAATTGACGTTTGGGGAACTTAGAAATGCAGGTCAGAGTTGGGTCGCATTGAGACTTGAAGTGCCACCAGAAAGCTATTTCTCTTCAAAGATTTTATTGAGGTTATACACGTGTTATCAGATTCTTCTGTTTGAATGATAGGCTTCTTCTGACATTGACAAGGGTCAAGCAGCCCCAAGACCAGGAAATTTTTTTTTCTTAATGGGGCTGCGTTTAGCTTCTTGCTATTTGCAGACCTAGTGCATTCCCCAAGACAGGCACCCATTCTTTCATGTGACACCACTATCGGCGGGATGTCATTACCACGAGAATTTTGACGCCCAGTTTCCACACGAGATGGAGGCACCTGGACTCTGTTTGATGCGAAACTGCACTAGGAATTTAGCCAAGAGGTACTGCATGCCAAATGAGTACTCGAGGGATCTTTTACATGCCACATAATCATACGACATGAGCGCTGTCGATTTTCTGCATCATGAAAATCCACCGACTGGAGCCGGATTCGAACCCACGCTTTTGGGCGTGAGAGGCCAGCGTCTTAACCACTATACCACTCTGTCGGCTAAGAGACAGGGACCAGGAAAAAGTTGAGTATATTGCTTTCACGCCACCAAGTTCCATTTATGTAAACTAAACTCGTGCGAGTTTTACGGCAAGAAAGTAGATTAAGTTTAGAGTTGCAATTAATGATTCTTTTTTTTTTTTTTCAAAATTTTGAGATGTGCCACCTTTAACCACTCACCGGTGAGCGATGCATTAAAGGGTGTCCCAACAAAACGTATATGAGAAAAAGGAGCCAAGTTCGAGCAGCCAGGAAAGGAATTGGGAGGCGTTTTCATATTCGAAAATCGTTACTTTCTTTCTTTTTCATTTATAATGCTAAAATATTATTAAAATATTTAACTAAACAATTTATCAATTATTCATATATATCGCATGCTCAAAAATAATTAATTATTTTTATTGATGTCACAATGACTGCAAAACACATGCATGGGGGGAAAAGTACAATACATTTATCACTTTATGTCTACTACATACTCTTAAGTTCATTTTTTTTCTGGAGATCTAAAACCTCATCTTCATGTGCTTCAATGTCTTCATGAATGTCAAATGCAAGCTGACGGTTTTTCGATCTTTCTGTGACAGCTTGCAGTAGGTAAGTGACAGCTTTTATTACATACCGACATATACGACAGCATAATTTTCCAAAATACTAAAATAACTCTGAAAACTAAGGAGACGTAGACAATAGGGGAGAGTGGTAATGAATGGGCCACTTTTTGGTTTTGAATTTTTGTAATTTTTTCTAACACTTTGTTTTAACTCTAAATTGGTGTTTTAGTTACTTTACTTATCTAGCTATCTAAAAAAGTCATAAAAGTTGGATTAGCACCTGTCTATAATGAATTATAATAGAAAATAAAAATTTTGAAATTTGGCCCATTCAACCCCACCTATGGGGTTGAATGGGCCATCGAAGGTAATGAATGGGCCACTAAATGAATTCAATGAAAACATGTGGATTTAATCTTTTATTTGCTGAATATGACAAAATAAATGTTGCACTTGACATGATGATACAAAATCATACTGATTTAAAATTATATAAACGTCAAAACTGATGCAATTAAAATAAAATTGATGCATACCAATTGTAGCAGAAAAATGACTAAATAATGAGATTGTAAGAAATAAATAACATCAAATATATATATAAAAATAACAGATAATACACACTATGATTTAACAAAATTTATATATTTCAAAAATAATATTAAAAATCACTTTCAAAAACTTCATCTTCATTTTCAAACTTGTCAAAATTCAAAATTTTTTTTAAAAATTTACTAGACATCGGGAATAAGAAATATCTAACTTAAGTTACCAAGAAAGAAAATGAAATTGTACTGTGAGGAATATAATATGAAGGAGAGAGGGGGGGGGGGCTTTTTCAAGCCATGCACTGCGATCAGAGGTCTATTGTACTATAGGAATACAAAATAGATCTGCAAATTATATTTACAACTTACTACAAACCTATTTTGGCGACAGTAATCTTTATCTATGATAGTCAGTTGTGTTTCATATTAATGCGAAAATCCAAAGAAAGGGAAGAAAAACAATATTTAGGTGGCCCATTCATTACCATGACATAGTGGCCCATTCAGCCCCACCTATACTTTTGTAATACATTTAGGTTTTTTGAGTACATTGAATTTAGATAACATCAAAATACATCTTAAGATTAGTTTATAGATATGGAAAGACTAGCTAATACATATGTATGCAGTGAAATACTTGGTACATTTTAGCTATGAAATGTTTTACTAAAAAGAGAAAAACTTACTTTTCAGTCAGATTCTTGACCATGCCACTCTAGTTTGAAAATGGCTCAGCGCAAACGAATGAAAATTGGATGAGTTTAGTAGAACAAATAGCTACATCTATTGGTGGCATCAAAAATAAATTCATGCAAATACTTTTTCATATTTTGTTAGTAGCCCATTCATCACCATGGCCCATTCATTACCACTCTCCCCTACATTGTTTTTATTATCGCTAATATTGTTATTGTTGTTGTGTTTGTTCTTTGCATCACGAAATATAATACTTTTATGTTTAATAATTTGAAATGTAGTTTATAATTGCTTCCAGATCTGGAATGAGTGAGGTTTTTTTTTCGGACACCTATCCTGCTTGGACAAGTTTCAATTTTTCTCCCTCTTGATTTGTGGAGAAAAATGAATGAATGAATGGGGGGGGGGGGACGGTATCCCCACGCCCCTCCCGTCTGCCCAAATTAAAGAGGCTCCTCACAACTTCAAAGCAAGTACCTGCAAGTTCTTTTTTTTTTTTCGTTTGTGCTTTCAAAAACGTCAAATATTCTCTACGTTGCATTCCGTCATGGGTGTTTTCTCCGATTCAACACGTCAATAGAGGGGGAGAGGTGTTTGCCCCCTTTGGAAAAAGCAACAGTTCACCAAACTGCTCCCCTAAGAGCAATAACTTGAAGAAAAAAACGTAGAATGACTCGGTGCAACTATATTATTTATCATTTAAAACCACCACCTGTTCCTTTTCCTTCCTTTCACTATTACATCACAAATTTTTCCTCCACATTTAATCATAACTTTGCACCTTTTACGCTGCTATCAATCATGCTTTAGAAAGTGGAACAAGCTACTAAGTTCGCGTACAGACAAATATGGGCCTCCTAATTATCTGAGGATGACATGACGGGTCAATGGCTGGAAGATACCTTCAAGTTTTTGAGAAAATCATATTTTTTGTACCTTGACTTTTTGTCATTACGTCTTCTGCATAGTAACGAAAATGTTTGAGGCTGTGCTTCTTGCGCAACTTTTTTCTGCAGTTATGGTTTGGCATTGATTTATTCCTTCAACCAAAAACTTTACTAGTTTGGAATTTAGCTTCTTCGTTATTTAAAAATTCATACATTTTTTCAAACTTCTTTCGCCAAAAAATCCGTGACAAAAGATAGTGTTATTCGTTCAAATAAGCTTTTGCTGTCATTAGCTTGGTTTAGTAATGAAACTTAATACAAATTAAAAGCTCCGAGCAGGTATGTCAATTCAAAATTTTCCGAAAGATATAGGGAGTGGAGCAAAGGTTTTTAATCGATTCATTTCATGTGGGAAAAACAACAAAATACAGGGTGTCCACTCCAATCGTGGACCAATAGCTAATTTCTAAACCGTTAGAGATAAGCATATAGTTTATTTAGGAAAAAATCTCAAAATTATGAAAGGAATTTTGGGTCTATTCACTGTTTTTCAAAAAATCAAATTTTGAAAGAGTTACGAAATTTAAATTTTTATACAGCCCCCCAGTCCTATCAATCATATTTAGTAAAACATTCTTGACACTGTAACATTTAGAACTAAAAAAAAATCACTGTTCTATCATAAAAATTGACAGAGTTATGACGTTTTGAAAAATCAAGATTTTGAAGGATTTTGCATACGGTCCCTTTAGTGATCTCTCGATGACGTCATGAAATAATGCAAAATCTTGATTTTTCAAAACGTCATAACTCGGTCAATTTTTGTGGTAGAAGGGTGATTTTTTTTTTAGTTTTAAACGTTACAGTATAGAGAATGTTTTACTAAATATGATTGATAGCACTGGGGGACTGTATAAAAATTTAAATTTCGTAACTCTTTCAAAATTTGATTTTTTGAAAAACATCGAATAGACCCAAAATTCCTTTCGTAATTTGGAGATTTTTTCCTAAATGAACTATATGCGTATCTCTAACGGTTTAGAAATTAGCTATTGGTCCACGATAGGAGTGGACACCCTGTATATACATAACTGTACAATTTCGTTGCATTTCGGAGATTTGGCCTAATATACCTGAAGGAGCCAAATAAATACCTTTAGAGAATATCATGATTTTTTCCCCAAAACTGTCCACTTCCTTTTTCTCAAATCTGCTGTAATTCAGCAGGAATCGACCCGCTCTGTTTTACGCTGTTATTTTTTCCATAAATATTCAAATTATAGTAATATGCTTTCCAGGAAAAAATTCTTCAAGTTCGAAACAGAGTAGATCCGAAGAAAAAATTGGATCATGATCCACAGTGTTGAGCAATGCTGGATTATAGAATTATGATGGAGTGAAAAAACGTTACATACAGTTTCAGCCCCCTCCCCCCATAGTATCACAAAAAACAAGCGTATTTAAATAATAAATTTTATAAACTTTTCAAATGCATGGGTTTGTATAAACAGTAAAATTACTATAAGCAATGCATTTATTAAACTGCGCGAATCTTAAAATACGGCGAAAAGAAAGACACTTAATGTTGGCTTTTCTCTAGAAAAGTATTTAAACAGGAAAAAACATTTTATAGGGAGGTAAATGTAAGAAAACAGCGTGAGTATTGTGCTACTGGAGAAATTCGGCAATTAACTTTCACAACTAATCACGCGTTGAGAGGGGGTGGAGGTTCGTGAAATTGTGAATTTATGACAAGGGAAGGAAGGGGCAATCAAGAAGTGTGACAGCACGAATTTTGGTTTGATTCACCAAACCAAAATTCAATTTATTTAAGAATTGAGTGGGTTAGGAGGGTCAAATGTGTTTTGAAAAATGTAACATGATTTATGGACAGCCACTTATTCCATAGAATCACATAGAGAAATTTCAGAGCCACTATCTGATCTGAAATCGTTTATTTCGAAAAGGTAACATCTCTATTTTGATCTCATCTGTCTCTTTAGAAAATTAAACAGCGCACGGTTATATTTTTGAATGTCATAATCAATGAAAAAATGCCTTTAGTTAAGTACACAATTACTGCAATAATTTACCAAATAACCATTGATTATGACATTCAAAAATATAACCGTGCGCTGTTTAATTTTCTAAAGAGACAGAGGAGATCAAAATAGAGATGTTACCTTTTCGAAATAAACGATTCAATTATATTCTGTTGAGAGACGTTCTCTCCACAGTTGAAGTTACAAAAACAGCAGAAGCCAGAAGGTACTGTGCCAAAATTTTAAAATTAGGTTGATCTAGGCTAAAACTTCAGAGGAAAGACGATGGGTTATACATTGAAATGCAGAAAATAGGTAGTAAGAATTATTATTCTTCTGAAAAAACACCTCATATAACAGAGCTTCAATCAGAAAAGTAGACATATATTTCAATCAGATATTGCTGGGTAATATTTTGCATGTTATTATTTTTAAAATATCATTAATTTAAAATACAAAATATCAAATTTATTAAAAAGCAGAAGGTATGGTAGACCGACCAGTGGACTTAGGGGACCTCAAAACGTGCAATTCTTTAAAATACGAAAATTTTCACGAATCAATATTTTTTTCCCAGATATTAGAAATAGAAGAAATGAAAAATAAAATAAAAGGGAAAGTGGGGAAAGTTTTAATTTTCTAAGAGCTTGTTTGAGTTGCTTAAGTGTTTGTTTGATTCCCACAGTGATTGGTTAAATCTAAATTTGTAATAAATAACGGCTGATTGCGGTAACGGTTTATCCCAGATTGGCCAAACCGCGAAAGTTAAATAACTACATGTCACGATTCATTGTATGTCGCATGTTGCCGACGGTTCAAGCTTTGGTGGCGACACTTTATGACATAATGCGGATTTGATTGCTTATGTTCATATTGAAGAAACTAGAAGGGGATGTGGTAAAAAAAGTTTCCGTGCGGTGACGTAACCCCTGACACGCAATGGTTTCACTGCCTGACAAGAAACATTGATGATACCTTGATAATCTCCAATGCTTTACCTCGCCTCAAGCATTTTTTGTCAAGTTTCAGACGCTGTTTTTCTAGGTTCGCCAAAATAGAATCTGGGATAGTAAGGGAAATGTGGGGCAAAGTGAGCTGGTGAAATATTTTTTTTCTGTTTTTACTGGCACCCATGTGGTAATATTTTAACGATGCAACTAGCACATGTGATCCATGCTGGTCAAGATACCTCTAAAGATCAAAGCGCATGATATTACAAGCAATTTCCAAAAATTGATGCTCATTTTGCTATATACTTATTGAAAGTCAAAAATTATACGAATTTTGTTATTATGAAATGATAAAATTTCTTGTTATTAATATTTAAAATTTTTATTGAGACCTATTTATATTCGATACATTATTAATTAATTTGATATTGAGCTTTTTTTTTTTTTTTTTGAAATTCAAATGTGTTTTTCAATTATTTAAGTTCATGCGTGGTAAAGTGGGGGGAGGGGGAGCAAAGTCAAACAGCTCATTTCGTTTATTTATTCAATAATTTAATTAAATCACTTACGTTTTGATTTACTAATCCATTCTCTTGCATTCCTCCATTTAATAATTTACTTATTTCAGTTTGCTATTTTATTTGCTTATTTATTTTTTCTCATCGAGTCGTTGAGCCCTGCTTAATGGAATAGCTCATTTTGCCAAGAAAAAATATGCTAATAAGTGTGATATTCCACCATTCGGGGTCAGAATAATGCCTTACAATGGTTTGGTACATTGAAAATATTAAGCGGGATACTCTTTTAAACAACATTCTAATAAGCGGGTTCGACTGTGTATTAATTTATTTATTTCTTCGTTTATTTTTTTCATCATCTTTGATTTACTCATTCAGTTTTTATTTGCTCATTTATTTCATCAAAAATGTTTTTATATAATCAATAGAAATTATATCATGGGGAAAATATTGAATTTTTTTTTTTTACTTCTCGAAGCGCTTCCGCTCGCTCGTACTAATCGAAAAATCACCATGACGAATATACTCCCCCACTACACAAACGATGGTCACCGCCCCAAAACATTGCTACAACTGCGAATCAAATGGCACGTACACTACTATTTACTGACTGACCACCGATGAGATGAAAGGCTGACATCCGGCTTGCAGGCGGAAATGGAAGCATCTATTAGTTTTCATGGATGGCAGCTTTTACAGATTTTTGCAGTTTTTTACTTTTACAGACTTTAAATTTAGCAGAGTCATATTCATTTGAAAAAAAAACACCCGCATTAAAATTTAACTTTCCCCCTCATTTAAACAAGGGCGGATCCAGAAATGCTCCAAGGGAGGGGCTATTGTTTTTTTTTCTACTTGCCCCCTTTTTTACCACATATCCTATTTAACACATGTTTATTACAAATGTTTCGGTCTTCAATTTCGAAAAAAATTCAGATCAGAGCCCCGAATTCCAACCACTTCTCATAGTACCATCAAAGATCCTCTAAAATTGCCTTTTTAGAACTTCAAGCTCGAATAACTGTTGGAGAAGAGTCCCTCAAGCGAGGAGGGATCGCCCCTCCCTTGTATCCGCCCCTGCATTTAAATAGACTAGTCTTAGTTAGACGGTTGCCAATTCCATAGCAGCGATGGGCAAACTGCCTCGACACAACTTTTGCCACCATAATATGAACGCAACTTACCCAGCGCCCTCTCGAAATACGGGAAATTGGTTATTGTTATGCACCGTGTATATCTTCGCAAAATTAATCTCTACGCTAAGTAGTTGTTTCTGTAAGTGTCAAGACATGAAAAGTGAATCGCTGATTAATTGAAAAAGGAGACACTTCCTTCTACTACTTCAATACTAATGTCTTAATAATTACCTATCAATAATGGATACGCATTATTCGAATATATTGCGTCACTTTTTTCCAATCAAGGCTGATATAAGTTATAAGTTATTTGTGCACAATTTGCTTTCTAACATGCAATTCAGAAGGAGCGAAAAGAAGAGAAAAAGCTCATTTTCTTTCCTTTTTTTTTGTTAAAGCATAATAATTGTATAATTTAATTAATGATTGCATACTTTTTCAAATGTCTAATATTGTAAAAACAAAGGAAAATAGTTTCTTTTAAAGTAAAGGTTGGGTTTTGCTTGTTATCTTTTCTAAATATCATTCTTTTTCTCACTTGTTCAAGTAAATATGAGTCATTTCCTTATAGAATGTAGTAATTAAAATATTATAACGCACAAGTATGTATAATGAACAGGTATTTCGGGGTTATGACAAGAAACCCCTTCGTCAATCAAAAAATATGTGAGCTTCAAAGATGCCAGTCACCTAAGGTTATGTAAGTAATTTTTGATGTTTTCTAAACATTTTTCAACCATTAATTTTCCCCAAAAAATTAATTTAATAAGTTTTGGATCATATTATCATAATTTTAATTGCTCGATATCGAAAGCACAAAAGCAGCGTTGTAGCTCAAGTAACGCTCGGAACTACATAAGAAGGCACGTGCCTTGGAGTTTCGCCTTCCTTAATACCAAAAAAAAAAAAAGAAAGAGAAAAGACAGACCATCTTTTTTTTTTTTTTAATTTCTGCATTTTACAACTTGGTTTTTGCCATTTTAATCCAATAAGCTTTCTATGAAAGCATGCAGGATGAATCTGAAACAAAATTCTGAAGAAAATATTTAGAGAAATATACAGAACTTGTCTGATAAAGTCTTTCCAATTTTAATGTTAAATTTATTCATGTCTTTATTTTAGACTAGATATTTTGAAAATGTTTTACAGACTTTTTATGCAGAGATCTACAGAAAAAAGATCTAAAAAAAGTTTCTACGTGAAAACTTATTTCTATGGAACTTTCCACAGACAAAATTATTTTACAGGAGCAACGATGCAGCACCAAGGGCACCCCAGTAGGAGGTTACTGTGACTTTCCACAAAAACTCACTACTAAGCAAGTTTTGTCTTATGATAATGAAAATTTGGAGATCGTGTAATATTAAGGGGGATTGGAAAGTAATGTCTTTTTTTTTTCAAACAAATCAATTGCTAAAAGTTTTATTTTAACTCTTTATGTCCCAAATTAATTTAACAATGACACATTTTTTTTTTTGAGTTGAAAATACATCAAAACTATTTTTACCGTGTGTAAAAATTTAAAAAATTTCGGCCTGAGGCCTTAGTGCCCCCAAGAAAACTGTTTCCGATCGCAGGTACCATCTGTCGGCCTCTCAGCGAAGTACAAGGAGTGGTACCCAAAAGTTTCAGCATGATTCCAGCCATTCAGGATTCATGATAGGGTCATTCCATAGTGACTAACGTAACATTCAGAGCTGATTTTGTAACTGTTTTTACTTGTAACTTAAAGGATAACAGATATTTTTTAGTTATGCTGGTTAATTTATAATCTAGGGGAGAGTGGTAATGAATGGGCCACTTTTTGGTTTTGAATTTTTGTAATTTTTTCTAACACTTTGTTTGAACTCTAAATGGGTGTTTTAGTTACTTTACTTATCTGGCTATCTAAAAAAGTCATAAAAGTTGGATTAGCACCGGTCTATAATGAATTATAATAGAAAATAAAAATTTTGAAATTTGGCCCATTCAACCCCACCTATGGGGTTGAATGGGCCATCGAAGGTAATGAATGGGCCACTAAATGAATTCAATGAAAACATGTGGATTTAATCTTTTATTTGCTGAATATGACAAAATAAATGTGGCACTTGACATGATGATACAAAATCATACTGATTTAAAATTATAAAAACATCAGAACTGATGCAATTAAAATAAAACTGATGCATACCAATTGTAGCAGAAAAATTACTAAATAATGAGATTGTAAGAAATAAATAACATCAAATATACAGGGTGTCCACTCCAATCGTGGACCAATAGCTAATTCCTAAACCGTTAGAGATAAGCATATAGTTTATTTAGGAAAAAATCTCCAAATTATGAAAGGAATTTTGGGTCTATTCAATGTTTTTCAAAAAATCAAATTTTGAAAGAGTTACGAAATTTAAATTTTTATACAGCCCCCCAGTCCTATCAATCATATTTAGTAAAACATTCTTGACACTGTAACGTTTAAAACTAAAAAAAAATCACTGCTCTACGACAAAAATTGACAGAGTTATGACGTTTTGAAAAATCAAGATTTTGCATTATTTCATGACGTCATCGAGAGATCGCTTAAGGGACCGTATGCGAAATCTTTCAAAATCTTGATTTTTCAAAACGTCATAACTCGGTCAATTTTTGTCGTAGAGCAGTGATTTTTTTTAGTTTTAAACGTTACAGTGTCAAGAATGTTTTACTAAATATGATTGATAGGACTGGGGGGCTGTATAAAAATTTAAATTTCGTAACTCTTTCAAAATTTGATTTTTTGAAAAACATTGAATGGACCCAAAATTCCTTTCGTAATTTGAAGATTTTTTCCTAAATAAACTATATGCTTATCTCTAACAGTTTAGAAATTAGCTATTGGTCCACGATTGGAGTGGACACCCTGTATATTAAAAAAATAACAGATAATACACACCATGATTTAACAAAATTTATATACTTCAAAAATTATATTAAAAATCACTTTCAAAAACTTCATCTTCATTTTCAAACTTGTCAAAATTCAAATTTTTTTTAAAAAACTTACTAGACATCGGGAATAAGAAATATCTAACTTAAGTTACCAAGAAAGAAAATGAAATTGTACTGTGAGGAATATAATATGAGGAGAGAGGGGGGCTTTTTCAAGCCACGCACTGCGACCAGGGGTCTATTGTACTATAGGAATATAATATAGATCTGCAAATTATATTTAGAAGTTACTACAAACCTATTTTGACGACAGTAATCTTAATCTATCTATGATAGTTGTGTTTCATATTAATGCGAAAATCCAAAAAAAGGAAGAAAAACAATATTTAGGTGGCCCATTCATTACCATGACATAGTGGCCCATTCAGCTCCACCTATACTTTTGGAATACATTTAGGTTTTTTGAGTACATTGAGTTTGGATAACATCAAAATACATCTTAAGATTAGTTTATAGATATGTAAAGACTAGCTTATACATGTGTATGCAGTGAAATACTTGGTACATTTTAGCTAGCAAATGTTTTACTAAAAAGGGAAAAACTTACTTTTCAGTCAGATTCTTGACCATGCCACTCTAGTTTGAAAATGGTTCAGCGCAAATGAATGAAAATTGGATGAGTTTAGTAGAACAAATAGCTACATCTATTAGTAGTGGCATCAAAAAAAAAAAAAAAATCATGCAAATACTTTTTCATATTTTGTTAGTGGCCCATTCATTACCATGGCCCATTCATTACCACTCTCCCCTACATGGTATCTATGTATCATTTCTGCTAAGAATTTAAAGCAAAATTTCTGACAGTAGATATTTTTTCAACCAAAATAGCAACGTGACTAACGTAACATTTTTGCAACCCTGAAAATTAATGCTCATGCTGTGAGGCAAAAATTTCTCAAAGTTAAGCAAGTGTTAAAAATTGAATGATATATTTGAAAAATGTTTAAAGTTTGCTTTTAAAAACATAAAACACATTTAATAAATCTTATTTTTTTTAGTCTTAAGTGTCACTTTTACTCAAGATGGAGTGTGACTAACGTAACCATCGAATAAAAAGTAGTAAACACACTACAAACTATTTATTATGACTAATCTCAGTGATAATTACAATACTTTTTCAATGTTTTTAAACTTCTTATGTTGTATGATTTTTATTTATTTATCTATTTATTTATTTTTTGATACTTTTTTTCACTTCGGTATTTTTTTTTCTTTGGCTGAGGTTGACATTTCTATGGAATGACCCGATACTAAATTAATATAAGCGGGACTTCTGAGTCCCGTCGGGGCATAAAGTGTTAAATCAACGATGTAATTATCCTCGGAATCAAGGACTTTTTGCCATCTATTCATAAATTTTAAATCCCGGATACATTAAAAAAATGATTTTTTGAGCAAAATATCTTGAAATGGCATCTTAGATACAAGCTAAAGTTTTAAGTTTTTGCGTAATCGAAAGTGTTTTAACAATCGGAAGATAAAGGAAATCTGACTGCTTCACCTATAATACTCACCTGACATTGACATTGCACCATCTGATATCCCATTATAGCGATCTATACATGAAAAAAAAAAAATTGCAAATTTGGCTGGTATCCGAGATTTATTTTGAGAATTTTGCTCCAGAATTGTTTTTTTTTTTTTTCGAAATGTATCCGGGATTTAAAATTTACTACAAGATGGGTCTCCTGTGTCTCTTGAAGCATTTTGGGAGGTCAAGACCCTTGTCAATCCATCCCTGATGTAGGGACTGACTACTGGAAAATGAGGCCCAAGGCCCACAATAGTTTGGAGGCCCCCTGAAGACTAGCATTTATGCATGCCCTTTGGCGCTCCTAGCAGTTGCGACACGTGAAACACGCTACTAACAGTATAATTAATAAAAATTCTCTTTTAAGGAAGCTTTTCTTTTTTTTTTTTTTCAATGAATATAAATCAATATGTGTCATTTTATTACAAATCAATTAAAATTTGAACATGAAATTCAAATTATTTTGATTTTTATTTCCAAAAAAAAAAATCTATTTATTTTAAATAGTAATCAAAAAAATATTTTTTTCAATAAATAAATTTTTACACTCTTCGTATACATTTTACATTTATTTATTGTTACTTCAAACCATAGCATAAGTCTTGAGGCTCCTTAGCAAGATGAGGCAAAAGGCCCAGGGATAGTTGACCTGTGCGATATTCAGTCCCTGCCCTGATGGAATCTTTGCCTTCAACTGCTTTTCTCACCTCCAACAAATTAAAACTAAATAAATAAACAAGCAAAAACAGCCACTTACCCCATCTACATCCCACAAGACAACAATTGCGTCTTCCTCCACAAACTTCAATGCCAGTTCTTTGCCAAGTCCCCTGCCCGCCCCCGTTATGAGGACGATTTCATCTTTCACGGACTTCTTCGCTTTCGGTATCAGACAACCGAACCCGGAACTGAAGAAAGCCAGAATGATCCGACCGATCAGGACGATGAAATCGCCGATATCCCGCAGCAGTTTCTGCCATCCTTTCCTCGCTGACATTGTTCCTCTAATAAAAGGAGGCTTCCATTGAACCTTAAAACGCTACTTGCCAGTTGCCTTTTGCAGAATTGTTTTCCTTTCTCTTTTTGGACCAATTAATCCGCTGTTTCTCGCAGGCGGCGCCACTGCTGATGAAAGTTGAAAATCTTGTTCTGAATTGTATGCTCGAGATCTTACTTTGGATTCATCTCAGCTTTAAAAGCCAGTTTTTATGAACAGAATTTTTGTTGATAGGTATAAAAAATTTATTATGCATGTATCAGATTACATTCCGATTTTATTTTGTTTATTTTTGTACTGATCTTTTCCAAGGAACAAATAAGCAACAGAAAAATGGGTATAGAATGAAAACGATTTATTAAAACGCAGTAAAATCTTCACAGGTTTCTGCTCAAAAGAAGAGGAATGCCACGCAACATAGTCGGCTCTACATGATGGGGAGGCAACTGCCCCCTTCCTCACTTCTAAAAGTAAAGGTACCTTGCCACTCCAGTTTGCTAAGTTCGAAATTAACAAACGATTGATTGAAAAATGATAGAATTGCTAAATATTCACTTAATTAAAGAAAGAAGGATTTATTTGATAAGTGTGTATTTTATATTTTTCTTATACCCTGTTTTTCATAAAAGTTTAAATAAAACTGAATTAGAAGGAAGGAGTTTACTGTCTCTAACAATCCCAGTTTTTGAGGCCGTGTCCCGAATTTTTTTAGAGAAGGTCAATTGTTTAAAACTGATGTAAAAATCCAATAGTATAGCCCAATTTTTCAAAAATTAAAACCTGTGAGTGCTTCGCCCATATCATCTCGCGCCTTTTTTGGCACTCCCTTCCTTTTTTTACAATGCACTTATCAACTATGCTACTCGGTAACAGAGAGAGAAAAAAAAGGCAAATAATAAATTTTTAGAATAATACCACTAACTCTTTTATCTACGTCAGACATACATTGCAAAAAAATAAGCTGCTGTTTTTACAATATAATACTAGCAGCAGAGTTTCCAGTTTAAAACTGTAAAAGCACATTGATAAACTAAAATTAGCTATTTTAGTTTATCACTGTAATACTAGCAATTTTGCAGTTTATTACTGTAAAATTAGTAATATTACCATAAATTAGTTGTATTATACTGTAAAAATAACAGTTGTATAATACTGGCAGTTGAAGTTCTAGTTTAAAATTGTAAAATGCACAATAATAAACTGTGAACTAGCAATTTTACAGATTATTACTGTAAAATCAGCTGTGTTATACTGTAAAAACAACACCTATTTTTTACAGTGTAGGCATAACTGCCAACAGTTTATGTCGGGCAGCGCAATATAGTTTAATATGTGTAAAGCAAAAATAATTATTCAAGTGCTAAAATGGACAACTTAAGGAGTAATATATCAATGAAAAATGCATTGGAAACTAAAATTTAACTTTTAAATTTCCAGAAATAGTTATGAAAAACCTCACATTTGTACTAGTCATTCATATTTTTAGAATATTTACCAATTCTACAGAATCATTTGTATTATTTTATTAATAGTACAAACATTGAAGTACAGTGCTTTGAAATAAAGAGATTGATTTATTTTTCCACTCAAATAAGTATTTTGCTTTATTCATAATTTATACATTAAAAAAAAAATCATCGTTTTTACTAAAAAATTTGAAACTTCAAGGTAATCCCGGTAGATCTAAATATTTTTCAATTTCAAAATATTTTTCTTTTAGTAACAATGTGAATATAGTGACAACTTTTTATCAACTTGAAATTTTAAATTTCCAAAACAATTTTTCCGTTATACACCCTATGGGTAAATATTCCAAAAATATGTCTGACTAGCAAAAATGTGAGGTTTTTCATAACTATGTCTGGAAACCTAAAAATTAAATTTTAGCTCCAATGCATTTTTTATTGACAGACTGCTCCTTAAGTAGTCCATTTTTGCACTTAAATAATAATTTTTGCTTTACAAAATCATCGTTTTTACCAAAAAACTTGAAACTTCAAAGTAATCCTGGCATACCTAAATATATTTTTGAATTTAAATTTTTTTTTTTTTGTAACTATGAATATAGTGACAACTTTTTATCAACTTAAAATTTTGAATTTCCAAAAAAAAAAAATTGTGACACACCCTTTTGAACATAGCCGTGATGATTCTTTTGGTGGCATTGTACCAAACAGAAGGTTCCGGTTGTGGAAGGTTAGACCCACAGTTAGCAAGGGCATCAGAAATATCATTATCTGCAACACTACAGTTACTAGGACCACTCGACTAAGACCATTTCGACGGTAGTGCTAGGACCCCACCCCCTCCCGTAGGGTAACTTAGCATTCCTCATTTATTAATGAATTAACCGATACGTGGCAACCGCGTGAGAGCAAATAAAGCTTCTGCAATTCACCTGAGCTCTTAGAGCTCCCCCCCCCCCTTACCTTCCCTGGTTTTACCGATTCTAAAACTACCCAAGCCTATGACTGTGTTCTGCAGTTTCAGTCAAATCCATCCCTTCTTTCTCATAAAAATGTTTTTTACTTGCTCTGTCTTGGTGTCAGTCTCGATTGTATCAGCTGTGTACGGAGACACTATTTAACCAAACCAAAATCGAAAGTAATGAAGTAATTCTAACATTAAATGTTAATAAAGATTCCGTTTATTAATAATCACATTTTTCTCTATCTCTATCTCTATCTCTATCTCTTCTCTTCTCTATCTCTACTAATAATAAAGCTGAAGGTTTGTCTTTCTTTCTGTCTGTCTGTCTGTTACGCACGTAGCGCCAAAACCGTTCGGTCGATTTTCATGCCACTTGGCACAAAATTAGTTTGTAGCATGTAGTTTTGCACCTCGAAGCGATTTTTCGAAAATTCCATTTCGTTCTTTTTCTATTTGAATTCTTAGCGGAAATTCGATAAAATAGGGAAGAAATATTTCATACACATTTTCAAGTCTTATGTCATTCGAAAGCTTGAAATTTTCTGCACAAAATGAAGTTTTTTCGAAGTTTCTACGATCATCAGGAGAGCTGTAACAATTGTTTTTAGAATCCCGGAAATTCAAGGCTTACCTGCAGCAAAGCAAGCCAAACGATTCTAAAATGGTTAATCTCGAGAATAAAATTTGTTTGGAAATAAAGATGAAATAAAATATTTTATCAACGGAAATCAACTTTTCATGTTGTTACCATGGTTACGTTTTTATTTCGTTTATTTGTTTCGTTCCTTTTCCCTTAATAATTTTAAAAATGTATTTGTTTTTGTAGCAATCCAAACTCAAAGCCTTATTAAAATTAGTCAAATGAAATATAATAAAACCGTGATAACATGGTACCTGTCAATCAAATGAGAAATCGAATCCTTTCTTTAAAATAGGTAGAGAAGGAAGAAACTGACGCGTACCATTTTTGTGAGTTTAGAGACATTTTGGCGATCTGACGAGTTGTGTAGAAGAGGGAAACATTCTTTAACCAAATGAGGTCAAAAAAGAAACAACATGATAGTAAACCATTCTAAATTTATCGCCTGCAAAACATATTTTATTTCATTATTAATTTATTTCAATATTAATTGCAGCAAATGGCTTGAGTGAACGAATTTGGCTTTTTATTTATCACTAGCGGTACCCGCACGGCTTTGCCCGTGGTATAAAATTAAAAGTTCATTTGTAAAATAATTGATATAGCAGAAAAAATGCTCTATTTTAGTTTTGTTCAACTATAATTCCTTCAAAGTGATATAAAGATCTGATATGGACCCAACACTACTTAATTTTACGTGTAAATTTCTTAGTAGATGCCTTAAGTGCTAAAATAGTGCTTGGAGTGAGCAAGATAACAATTCAAACATTTGTATTCCTAGTTTGCTACGAAACAATGCAAAAAAATGATTTACAATGATTAATCTCCTAAATATCATCAATTTTAACATCATTCAGTGGATTTTTCGCAAAATATCGCCAACAGCGCCAAATTGAACCTAAATCAAAAAAAATTTTTTTCGCCAATTGGCGTCAAATACTTGGCGATATATCGCCAAGTGGTCGCGCCAATTCATATCACTTTTGTCAACCAATTCATATCACCTTGCATTGAAAACACTGATTTACCCGATAAATGGGGTAAAACACCCCCTTGGAACATTCGAATGCAACCCCAAGGGAGATGGACAAAAATAAGCCAAAAGAGAAAATAAGAACAATTTTGTTGATAACAGGAACCAACAGAAATCTTACCAAAGTTTAAAAGAAGAAGAAAGTTTTCTTTCCTAGCTTAAAAAACAAAACAATACATTTTCCGAAATGAAACACTTTAAAAAAACGATGCAATATCGCAATTGATAGGATATTTCGTTAATCTGTGCTTTAGGTACCCTTTTCTCGCTAAATGAACGATAGGCGCGCCAAGCGTGGTAACCCTAGCTATTTGGCGTAGTTGACTTTTTGAAAACGCGCCAAGCAGGGTCCCAAAGCATCTTCACCGGGAAAAAGACAGGGTTGCCAGAGAATTGGAACGAAAAAAAACTACGCCTCCTCTAAAAAAATATTACAAAATACTACTGTTTCCAAACGTTGCCAAAATCAATGTTGCTGAAATGCGAAATCTATGAAAATGAAAAAAAAAAAAAAAAAAATCCGCCAAATCTTTTAATTAAGTCATTAGTGTATTAGAAACAGGGTTGCCAGAAAAATACTACGCTCCTTATTTCGGCCGAAAAAATACTACCGTAGAATCAAAAATACTACGTCTGGCCGTAGCCTACGAAGATTGACGCTGGCAACCCTGGAAAAAGAAAGAAACAAAAATAAGTATGAACACGTAACCATAGTAACAACATGAAAAATTGATTTCCGTTGATAAAATAATTCATTTTATCTCTCTTTTCAAACAAATTTTATTCCAGAGCTCAATCATTTTAGAATCGTTTGGCTTGCTTTACTGAAGATAAGCCTTGAATTTCGGGATTCTAAAAACAGTTGTTACAGCTCTCCTGATGATCGTAGAAACTTCGAAAAAACTTCATTTTGTGCAGAAAATTTCAAGCTTTCGAATGACATAAGACTTGAAAATGTGTGTGAAATATTTCTTCCCTATTTTATCGAATTTCCGCTAAGAATTCGAATAGAAAAAGAACGAAATGGAATTTTCGAAAAATCGCTTCGAGGTGCAAAACTACATGCTACAAACTAATTTTGTGCCAAGTGGCACGAAAATCGACCGAACGGTTTTGGCGCTACGCGCGTAACAGACAGACAGACAGAAAGAAAGAAGGACAGACAGAACCACCTTCAGCTTTATTATTAGTAGATTTGCTGGTTGATGTTCGTCGATGTTTATTGTTTTGATTATCATGGTGAAGAATAATGCACGAAATTTCTATTATTTTGTTTTTGAAGTTCGGAAAGAAAACTTTCTTCTTCTTTCAAACTTTGGTAAGATTTCTGTTGGTTTCTGTGAGCAGCAAAATTGTTCTTATTTTCTCTTTTGGCTTATTTTTGTGCACCTACCCTTGCGGTTGCATTCGAATTTCCCCAAGGGGGTGTTTTACCCCTTTTATGGAGTAAATCAGTGTTAATTTCAATGCAGACAAAAGTGACATGAATTGGCGCAATCACTTGGCGACATATCGCCAAGCTTTAGTCGCCAAGTGTTCGACGCCAATTTGGTGACATATCGCCAAGTTGGCGACAAATTTAGCGGAAAAATATTTTTATTTTTTTTGGGGGGTTCAATTTGGCGCTATTGGCGATATTTTGCAAAAAATCCACTGAATGATGTTGCAATCGGTGATATTTAGGAGATTAATCATTGTAAAACATTTTTTTGCTTTGTTTCGTGGCAAACTAGGGATGTAAATGTTTGAATTGTTATCTTGCTCACTCCAAGCACTATTTTAGCACTTAAGGCATCTACTAAGAAATTTACACGTAAAAAGAAGTAGTGTGGGGTCCATACCAAATTTTTACATCATTCTTTGAAAGAATTATAGTTGAATTATAACTAAAATAGAGTATTTTTTCTGCCATGTCATTTTTTTACAAATGAATTCTAAGTTTATACCACGGGCAAAGCCGTGCGGGTACCGCTAGTCAAAAATAAAATCATTTATATCACTAGTTAGTGGTACCCTCGAGGCTGTATCCGTGCTAAGAGAAGAATTTAAAAAATGTGATCTTGCGAGAAATTGGCGAAGGCGTAAGCTATTACAGAACAGAATAACAATCCCTCTCCTCTATAAGAATGCAGAATGCGATCAAAATACGCATTGCAAATAGAACAAAATGAAAAGTGAAAGTTCCCTCCCCGAGAAAAAAAAACTAATTTAATTAAAACATGTTGCATTTAATTAAAAGAACTCCTACCCCTCCTCTTAAGGAAAAAAAAATATTTAAACATGCATTACGTTTAAAATATATAATGAAAGAATAAAATCCTCTCCGCTGAAAAGTAATTAATTTAAACGTTTTTTTTTTTTTTTTTTTAATGTCTCCAAAATAGGAAAGCATTTAGTCACTTCACTCAAGACTTGACTCAGATTCAAACAATAAACTTCATTCGAGTTTTTCCTCCTTGATGAATAATAAATTGTAATAAAGATTTTTGTTGCTAGTTAAATTGAAAATGAAATGTTGCTTATCCTAAACTCCTTTTTTCTTGATCCTTTCATATGCTTGAAGTTGAATTCTAAAATTGTACTCCTTTTTAAATTTGGGTCATGAATTTAATTGAAAAATGTTTTTCATAATGCTACTTATTTTTCCACATACCAAAATATAAACTTTTTGAAAATGAAAATGACATTTGTAGTAAATGGTAAATAAAGAAGATAAAAAAAGGTTTTTTTTTCATAAAAATAATTGCATTACACTTAAAACGTAATATGTACAAACAGTGACGATAGGTACCAGCACAAAAAAATATTTGTATCTGAGGTCCTCAAGTACATAAAATCTATACAGAAGTGGTACTTACGATGACGCCCAAATAAAATAATTTATTGGATGAAGTACACCGCACTCTTGGGTAAGAAATGTTAAGAAAAAACAAAATTTAAATTCGTGCTTTTTCAAAAAATCAGTTAATTGTTGGTTTCTTTCCAGAGACCACCGCGGATAATCCGCTTGCGGATAATCGAGAGTTTACTGTACAAGAATTTCCGTTCTCTCCCAGAGTGATTCCCCCCCCCCCCCCTCCTCAGAGATGAAGGATTGCTTACTATTTTCTTTGCAATCGAAAGTGGCATTCTACTCTTTTTCTCTCCAAAATCATCCTCTTTTAAATCTAAGCATGGGCAGTGTCGTTCTTTTTTATGATAGTTTTCTCTTTTTAGCCTACTTTCCCGTTAAAAATAAAAGAAAGACGAAAAAAGTATTAAAAGTAGCTTAATGCATCTAAAAAATATCGCCAAGTCCAAAAAATATCGCCAAGTTAAAAAATATCGCCAAGTCAAAAAAAATTTCGCCAAGTGAAAAAAATAAAAAGGTAAAATGAATATCGAAAAATTAAAAATTTGAAAGTAGGGTATTGAGATGGGGAATTTGTGTGTCGGTCGGTCGGTCGGTCGGTCGGTCGGTCGGTCGGTCGGTCGGTCTGTCTGTCCCCCCCTAATAACTTTTGAATGAACAGTCCGATTTGGACAAACTTTTTTTTGTTGGAAAGATCTCGGCGAGTACAGCTCATTCCCATATTTGATTTTTTGATTTGAACAATTTTTGGTTCAAATTTGAGCCGTTCAAACAACCGGTCCCGCGATACTAACTTTTTAATGAACAGTCCGATTTGAACAAATTTTTTTTTGTTGGAAAGAACTTTTCAAGGATACTTCATTCCCGTATTTACATTTCCGATTTGAACAATTTTTTGTTCAACATTGAACCGCTCAAGCAAGCTGTCACCCCTAATAACTTTTGAGTAAACAGTCCGAAAAAAAATGACTGACTGTGCAGACGATTTTTTGTTTATTTATTCATTTGTTTTATTGAATTTATTATTATTATTATTATTATTTTTGGCAGACGATTTTTTTTGTAACAAAAATGTTTCATTCACGAGGGCATTTTATTCTTTATTTACTTTTAACAACTGGCAACGGATTAAAAGTGAAATTCGAGACATTTTATCAACGGACGAGTTTTTTTTTCTTTTTTTTTTCTTTCTTTGATAAAATGTGTTTTGATGTACTTTGTACTTTTAATTTTTTTTTGAAAACAATTGAGGAATTTTTCTACGGAAGAACTGTAACAGTTACATTCTTTAAAAGGTGCGACAAAACTTTATTTATTCATTTATTTACTTTTTATGTGTCTATTTCATCTGATGAGAGGGGTATATTTTGCTTTTAGAAATCAGCTTTAAGTGCTAAAAAGGTATGTTTGACATAATTTTTAGTCTTAGATAATCAAGAGAATAATGATCAGATGCTAGAATGCCGATGTCGATGTACGGGAAAGTAGGCTCGTTTAGTTCTTGACAGAACTTCTTGTTTCAACCGTAATACTAGAGATTTGTGGTTCATGAACTAATGCAGGGCTAAAGAAAGCCCTGGAATGGGGAACGAGCCAAAAAAGAAAAGAAAAGAAAAAACCACTCTTTATAATAAACGGTGCAGTACGATCTCTTTAAAAATGAACGGCCGTCTTTTTGAATGGTCAATAGTTTGGACTTGGAAACATTATGTTGATGCTTTATGCATCAAAATCTCATAAAATATTTTTAATTAATTTTATTGACATATTAATAATTAGTAAATATTTGTATACATCTGTGTATAAATAGGAAGTTAATCCTTTTTTTTTTTTTTCAACCTCAATCTTACAAACCAGCAAAAGGAACAATGTTCATATAAAAGACACATAGGGGGGGGGGGCAGACGCGTTCAATGTCTTAAAAGGAGCCATGGGCCAAAAAAGGTTAAAAGCCCTTGCTGTAGAGCAAATCTTAGCTCTTTGTATTAGTTAGCTGCTAGCCTTCTAACTCCTGTGCGTTTTAATACAAGTAATTTAATATGTCATCTGTCAACTGTCAAGAGAGAAATAGTAGAGAAATTTAACGGTTCTTCCTCATTTCTTTCTTATTCCAATTTTACCCTGATGTGAACAGTATCCTTGTCAAAACTCCTATCAGCTTTTGGTGAACTTTTTATTTGCTTGAACGAAACGTGTTTAACTCTTTTCCATTAGCGTTCTCCCTTATTTGCCATTAACATTTGTGTAGTGTTGACAGAATCAAAAGCTTTTTAGAGTCAATAAACGTAAAGATAAAGAACGAAATTCACATTCCTTATTGTGTTTGATTAATTTTCTTGTCAAGAAATGTTTATAGTATTTCAATACTGAGGTTATTTTGAATATTGTTATCTCTACTTGTCAGAGTCATTTCTCGCTTGTCAATTATAGAATATGTTTGTCAGTCAGTTGCAAAACACTAACAGTAGATTGATTGGAAAGCAATAGTTTTATTTGATATGATTTCTAGAAAATAAAAATAAATAAATGATTTCATTTGTTTGTGACAAATTAAAGTTTTATCAATCAAAAATTGCAATCACGTTTTGAAACCTTGTTTTTTTTTTTTTTTTTTTTTTTTTTTCTGAAACGTTCCTGGTCTTTCCTTTTTAAATTTCTGTGATCTATATTTTTTTTACTCCGTGTTTCTAGAAGTTATAATTTTGGATAAATTTCAATGCATAGTTTCAGATATTTTTAAAAAGATGTATTACTAAATTTCGTGAAGCAATTTTCGGAAACTAAATTCTGTATTCATTAAGAACTATGAACAGCGTGAAACGTGGTCAAAAAAAAAAAAAAAAAAAAAACTTTCTGTTAAAGCAGACAGAGTGAAAATGATTAGCATATTCTACATGAATAAATTTGAATTTCTTTGGTATAAGAAATGTTTTGGTTAGATATGATTTTTGAAATAATCACTCATATTTATCGTACGTAAGCGATTGAAAGATGATAATACAGAAATAAATTTAGATTGAATTTGATCGACAATTTTTGCTTTATTATTGTAGTAGGAATCCCAAATAAGACTGTAATACTCAAAATTTTATGCTGTAATTAATTTATAAAAGTTCATAATCATAATGCTAAAGAAATTGATCGGTGTCACTGAAACCACTAAATAAAGATAAAAGTTTTACAAATAACTATTTTTCAAAACTTAATAACGTTATTGCGGATTCTGCTAAAAGAAAGAGACGTAGAATTAGAATAAGGAAGACGTTTTTATTTCCAAAATAAAGTTCAAAACAAAACTATTTGCAGATAACAGCGCAATTACCGTACTCTTTGACAACAAGAAAATTATACAAATATCTTCTAAAAGGAAAGATATTATTTAAAGCGAAGAAAAGTGAATTGCTTCAGTTTAGTTCAACTCGTGTTTGAAATTAATATAAAAATAACGAACGATATACCTTCCATATTTTGTTTTTTCTAAAGCAAACGTTGGAGAAAGAAAAAAAAAGTTTTGCTTTTGAAGAGAAGTTTTGTTTTAAAAAAAAAAAATATGTCAAGTTAAAATTTTGTGTCCTTAGTTAAATTTCATTTGCATTACTTTTATACTAATTTATTTCACAAAATTGTTTGCATTAATTATTAAAATAAAAAAGGACTTATTCTAAAAAAATTTCTAATATCAGTGACTGCGCAGCTCTACACGGTAAAAAATGAATGTTGTTTTTACCGTATAATACAATTAATTTTATAGTAATAAACTGTAAAAAGTCTAACTTTACATTAAGAAACTGTAAAATTGCTGATTTTACAGTACTAAACTCTGAAATTGCTAAGTTTACACCAATAAACTGTAAAATTTCTCATTTTACAATTTATTACCGTGCATTTTATAGTTTTAAACTGGAACCTCGGCTGCCGGTATTATACTGTTGTTTTTGCAGTATAATATTGCTACATTTTACGGCAATAAACTGCAAAATTTCTAACTGTACAGTAACAAACTGTAAGATTTCTAACTTTACAGTAACAAACTGTAAAATTTCTAACTGTACAGTAACAAACTGTAAAATTTCTAACTTTACAGTAACAAACTGTAAAATTTCTAACTTTACAGTAACAAACTGTAAAATTGCTAGTTTTACAGTTGATTGCTGTGCATTTTACAGCTTTAAATTGGAACCTCGGCTGCCAGCATTATACTGTAAAAACAACAGTTCCTTTTTTGCAGTGTAGAGTTTGAATAGTATTTTTTCAGTGAATTAAAGTAGCGTAAGAGGTTAAACATTCTGTTCCACTTGTTTCCTTTAGTAAAATAGAGGCTTTAGATAATTCGTGGTGTAATGGAATTTCAAATTTTATTTTACCTCAAACAGTGGTCATAAGTCAGAGGTTGTATCGCCTCCTACAGTTTATTGGAATTGCGAATGAATGCAGAGCTTCATATGAAATAATGATCATAATTTTGATGAAATAAGTTGCCATAACTTGTAAGGTGCATTAATTTGTTTTCACGGATATAGCGAAACCTCTCCTACCAACCACCTCTATTAAACGACCACCTTCTCAAACCACCAGAATGTGATGAAGCATATTTTTTCTCTATAAATTTAATGCTAGTTTGCCTTCCATTAAGTGACCACTCTAGATGTCCTCTCCATTTCAGAGCGACCACATTTTCTTCCGGTAAAATAAATAAGTGTATCATAACTTTTTTTTTATTTTGAGCAATGACAAATTGCTCTTTTTTTTTCTTTTCAGACAAAAGACGTCGTGTGTAGTCTCTTTTGCAGATTGGACTCAAAAGTCTGCAAACATTGCGTCCCGGTGCGCGGTGAACACCCGGGACGTTCGCCAGCCTCTGTTCTTTTGCCACCATGCATGACATGGGGGCGACCATGTCCTTTATGGTGGCGAAAGAGCACAAACTTACACACACACACACACACACACACACACACACACACACACACACACACACACACACACACACACACACACACATACCTATCTCAATTCGTCTCCACCATTACGAAAAACATAATTGAATTCAAGGTGTCAAAATTCAAATTAATTTTTGTCTACACACACACACACACGTATGGCAACACTAACACGCCTACACACACACACACAAAGACATACACTTATCTCAATTCGTCATTGCGAAAAACATAATTTGAATTCAGAATGTCTTTTTCTTTTTTTGAGCATTCACGAATTGCTTTTTATCTTCGTTAGATCATTTTTGATGGTCTTTTGATTTTTCAGATTACCATGACGACGAGAATAAGTCTAGCTTGTTATTTTTAATATTTACTTCGAGGAGGCTGAATTTGGCCGTTATAGTTACAAATCGTCTGCGGTTTGAGTTAAATTCAAGGTTTAATTTAGCAGATTTTGCACTAAAAAACGTTTTTTTTTGTGTGTATATGATTGCGTTTTTTTTCAGGAAAAACACCGATATAAACAAATTAAAAAACAAAACTTCAATCTAAATACAAAACTTCTAGATTGCTAATATCCATCATTAAAAAGTGATTAACTAACAAATGAAAATAGTATACCGGTGTATGCTGTAAATATAATCTTAATGATGAATGTACGGGTGAAAATTGGCCGTAGTAAAAATATCTTTATTACTGCATTCTAATTGCCATTTCTTTTTCGAATGCAATCTCGTTAACTAAATCTAGAAAATCAATCATAATATGGGGGTTGTTAACTTATGTTCTACGTTTCCATTCCAGTAAATTAGTAGAAACAAGAAACCCAACGAGTAAGATTCTTTCGCAATTTGTGATTACGAATAGAGGATCGGGATGTTCGGGACCATCGCCCTCCCGTATATCTGAATTCCCCGGTTTTCTGGATCGCTAAGAAGCGATGTTTACCAATTGTTTATAAAACCCAAATTACTACAATAAATAGTAATACATCTTGGAATAAGAAGAAAATGGTTCAGAAATACTGAAAATATCGAATTATGATCACAAGACCCTCACATTCAAAAAAAAAAGGGGGGGGGCACAATTTTCGATAATATTTTTAAAAGAAAGAGAATTAAAGAATTTACAGGAAACAAATTTTTGAACATGTGCAATTTTTCTATTTGTGCATTAAATAAATTCGTCATTATGAACGCGTTTTTTCCCCCTTTTTCTTTTTTGTAAAGGTTTCGTTTTTGAGATTAACTTAATTATTTTTAATTATTGCATTAATAGCAATAGAAATTTGCTATTTAAATTCTTGCAACCTTATTACAGTCTGGTGTTTAACGATCTCTGGCTTCCCAGGATCAACTATCCAGATGAATTAGCGACTCTGGTTTTCGGCTTTTCAAGCAGCTTTCGCGTCGTCACTTACGCTCTAAATGGCTTTAATTAACGGTCATCCAATAAAAGAAATGCATTAGAAGGTGACAATATTTATTTCTTTAGTTTTCAGGTGGTATAAAATAGGAAAATGTTTTATTTACGAGTGTACTTTTTAATTCAGGAAAATATTTCGGAAATTTTGCTCGCAACTTCAGCTATGGACTCTTCAACTTCAGCTATGGACTTTGTTTTTGTAAAAATTTGAAGCTTTTTGAGTGTTTTATGGTATTCATCTAAAGAAACCTTTCATTCATTTCAGTATTAAAAAAAAAAACTTTCTTTTCTTAAAAAAGTGCCAAAAATGTGTACATTAAATAATGCCGGGAGAATCGGCAAAATTTCCCGGTTTTCTGGTTTTCCGGTTTTTTGGTTCCCGAATAAAAGGTTCTGTACAGTAAATGAATTCCAGGTGTCAAATTTCAAATGAAAGAGGGACCAGATGCTCTCAAGTAAATACCATGAACCCGATACTGTTTTTTTTTTTTTTTGTAATCTTTTGTTTTTGTGTATGTGTGTGTGACCTTAAACCGAATCTAGATGCAGTCCTGTAAGGAGAAGCATCAGGATTTATTAGTTTGCATTGTAATGGAAAACAATGGAATGAATCAATAAGTAGAAGAAAGTAAATGAATCAATAAATGAAGGAATAAATAAGTGATTTTATAAACGAGTGAATAAGTAATTAACGAAATGAACAAGTATTTCACTTGTATCATCCACTTTTCCTCGTGGCAAATTGAAAAACCACATTGAGCATTTAAAATCAAAACATGCCTAATATAAACTAAATAAACTGTGCTGAACATCAGTATACCTCAATTAATTCTTAAAATTGTAATTACAAGAATTTAATAATTTCATAATAACAAAAAAAAAAAAAAAAAATCGATACACCACAAGTGTATTAAATTTTGAAATGGCTGGAATTATCTTTTTTTTTTTTTTTGGTGTTGATCTTGAGAGTTATTTATTTTACCATTTGGTCTCTCTTTCCCCGATATTCATTTTCTTTCTTTCCTCTTATACAAACGAAAAAAAAAATAAAAATAAAGACATTTCTTTTAAAAAATTTGATCTCATCCAAAATATTTTTGGAATTTAGATTTAGCATCCCGTTGAGACTTCATGATAGGGGGTCACCGTGGAGAGTGTGACCTCTCGAAAATTTTCGGATAAACTTTGTCTGACGAATCGGCGAATTCAGAGTGACAGCGAGGATCTTCGATTTTCACGAGCGGGGCAAATTTTGAAACTGTCATCCTGAGTCCTCATCCGTCTTTACTTTGAAGTTTTCATTTCGAGTTTCAGCGAAAAAAACATAGAAATAGGGTGAATTTCCTGCAGAAGTTGCCGCCCGTGGTTGTCTCTCTTCCCACTCGACCTGGCACTTCAGAAATGTAATATTGCATTTTTAAAATAATGATACTTGATGACTTTCGCATGCATGCAGGTATGTGAACATGCTCGTGGTTCCCGATTTAAGACAGAAAGAGAACCGTTTCCGTTTTTAACAGAGCATCATTAAGACGAAATTCCAATTTAGCTCAGACATCATGCCACAAGGACCCGTTTATAGGTGGGCAACCATTCATAACAACACAAGGACAAAGGACTAGAAAGAGAGAAAGTACAGCCGTGCCTAAACCGGGATTGGAACCCGAAACCTCCCCATCATGCTCGTTTCTCATCATTGACTAAGTTTCAAAGCCCATTCGGCAAATTGAGACTCCTCCCTTCCCTAATATCTATTCGGGGAGTCCCTGACCTTCAAATAAAAGCATGTCATTTCACTTAAGATCTTAAGAAGTTTTTAGCTCACCCAATAGTTAGTATTTTGATGAAATCGTAGCCTTTGGTTTTCTTCCATTTATTAAAAAAAATATACTTTTGTTGAGTACTTCAGTAACTTCAGTAACATTGAGGAGCGTTCAGTAACTTCAGTTCGTTGCTCAAAGTCACGTGATCAGTTATTACGCATTACATGACGTCATTACCCAGCACCCAGCCCACCCAACGCCTCCTAAATACTAAATGCCTATAACATTTGCTTCGCTACCGTAGAGATGGGTTCAACATTAAACGCCACCTTGCGGCAATCCGATGATGTCGTTGTTATTTTCGATTGGTTAATTTTTAAATTTAAATTCAGAAATGAACCAATCGTTAGTTTTTGGAAGAACTCTGGTAGATGGCAGTGTATGGTGAACCAAGGGAACTTTTCAGCAATTGGCGATGGATCCAAACAATATTCGAGTTAAATTTTTTGATTGGTTGATTTTTAAATTTAAATTTAGAAATGAACCAATCGTTAATTTCTCTTTCTCGAAGAACTCTGGTAGATGGCAGTATATCGTGAACCTAGAATGAAATCTTGCTCTGTGCTAAAAACCGGGAAGTTTCAGGCATTTACAGCCTTATTCACAATCACGAATTGGCTGCGGAATAATTCCAGGATTGATCTATCGTCTGTTGCGGATCAGGCCACCGTTCTTATTCACCAACCTCGGATAGATGAATCGAGAGATTTTCTAGACACAGATGTAAAAGCTTCTCTCATTGGCGGCTTTTGATCAGGTGACGTTGACGACATTCCCATGATTCCTAGTCGCCCATCATGGCCGCTAATGTTTTCCGGAAGCAGACAGATCTTTGTTATTTTTTATATTTTTTTCTAACCATCAGAGCTTTCCACAACTTATGTATGTTATATATCTTGGTAAACTGCATCTGCAAAAAAAATTTCATTCAAAAATATCAATTTTAAGGTTCTTAAATCAGTTAAAAATTCACTGTAAGTGAGAAATTTCAACAGCGTCCATCTTGGGCCACCAAGAATCTATTCAGTTCTTAAAAATGTTTCTGAATTTTTCTACCGCTACTTTTTCGTCCTACGATGCATATTACAGGCTATTTTCGCAAGAAAAGTTCGGAATCAGAGGGATATTTCAAAATAAAAACATCATATCCGCCATGTTTGTCTTTTCCTACATGTAAAACGTGTGGTAGAGAGTATAATCGTGGAATTAAACCGCCAATATTGGCGGCTCAGATTCGAGGCTAGATTTCGCTGCTTGTAGGCAGGAATAATCTTCCTTTTGCGATTGTGAATAACGATTTCATGCGAATCCTGGGATAATCTTCAACAGTGGCAACATTGAAGGATTATTCGTGTTTGTGAATAACGGTGTAGTATTTAGGAGGCGTTGGCCCACCACATGTTTTTTGTTGATTACTTCTAGCTATGGCAACGAGATTGCCATATTTGTTGTGAATTTTGCGATTTTGGTGTCATTCTTGTGAATGCGTTTCAATTTTGTTCTCTTTTCTGTGTTTTACGTGTAAAATTAAATGCATTTTTTATTTAAATTTTTGAGAAACAATTACATTGTTCAGCAGTTCATGATGAGTAACATCTGTACATTCGAGTAGCAATTTAATTTTCAGAATTAAGTTAGGAAACATAGCACATAATTTTCTCAGAAGAAAAGATCAGGACATATACAGAATGGTGAAGGTTGCTGTTATCGGCGGTGGAAGTTTAGGAGTAAAAATTATCGGTATGTTTTGTCTTTATTGTTTTTATATTACATTGTTTATTGTTTTAATTGTTGTTTATTTTAATGTCGTCATGTTATTATACCATATGCACCAAGAGTACAGACCTTTCATTTTGACGTTTTTGGATGTCTAACTCTGAGGCATGAGGGATGCCTCATATTTAATTGTCATTTAATAATCTTCTTAACTTTTTATTTTAACGTGTTTACTGAAAGATTGTTTTTAACAATGAGTAAAATGTTGAGAATAGAAAAAAGATTAAGGAGAAAATTAGATGTTGACTGAAAATGAAAAAAAAAAATCGTAAAGCCAATTTTTCAAGCATACTTCTTACAAGTACTTCAGTGCTCTAAAATCTTGCCAAAAGGTTTGCTCTTCCAGGTACAAGCATCAGTACAATCCAATGTGATCAAAGTCCGTGCATGTATACAAACTTTCTTCAATGTGCATACTTATGTTGGTTTTATTGAGTAGTGTTTTCAAAACTTTTCTTAGGATTAGATATTTTTAAAAGGCTTTGGATAAATGGGGTGAAATCTTGCTAATGACTGAAATTTTAACAAGTTAGAAAATATTCACCATTGTACTGGAAATGTTTTTTCTTGTGAAATTAATCTTTCAAGGTGGATTACTGTATAAATTACTTACTTCAAATAAAGTAATAGCAGTACATACATTTACTCACTATAACAAAATTTTTCCGGAGACATTAGATGCTGGAAATACTCGTACACAGTGTATTTTAAATTTGGTGTTTGATATTAAAAATATTAAAGTGCAGTTAAAGAAAACAGATGTGAACCGATGTAAGTAAGCAGCTGTAGCTTCATGCTAAATCTTACCTTTTCAACAGATTCTTTTTCTTAAAGTTTGTCGTTGATGTATTTGTATTTACCTAATTTCTAAAATTTTTTCATCCTCTTTGCAAGCCAAAAATAATTTTTCTGACCCTGTTAGGGGTTAAAAGTAATAATTTGAGTATCACTGGATGTAGAACATTTTAAAAATTATTAATGCTTGCAGGGGAACTTGCTTATCATGGCCACGAAGTGCGTGTTTACGATCGTAATCCTGAGTCTTTGGACAAAGTAAGATTGAGAATTCAAGAGGATAAGCGTCTACTTACTGAAGATGGCGTCTTGATGTCACCCACTTTTCTAGTATGTAAATCAACTGTGAACTTCTGTTTTGTTTATGAATCAAAAACATATCAAATGGTAGATTCATGTTAATCAAGGAAAAATTTCAAAAATTAGGTATTGGGATTTAAGATTGTCCTTGGCTGTTCAAAAATAGCCTAGTTAGCTGCGTTTTATGAATTTTCCATGGAGTTTCTTAATCAGTAAAGTATTATCTGTGCATTTCCACAACGTAACAAAGAAAAAAGTACAGTTGTCATTGATAAATTGGCGAAAAGAATGTAGAAAGTGAAATGGATTTGTTTGTACCATGAGTAACGATGTGGATCAGGTAAATATCCTATGGGTAGGTAGTTTTTGAGTATTTACTTGAGGCCATTGAAAAAATCCAAAATTTGAATATTTTTCAAAGAAATTTAAAAGCTGTGTTTTTTTTAAATAAATTTTTATCCAAATATTAAATGATAGTTGAAATTGATATACATATGAATAATATACATATTTTATGAAACATTTTATTGAAAGATTTGGTGAAATGATTTTAAAATAAATTGTTAAATTGTTTGAAATGTGATAGTTGGAAAAATGTAAGAAGCTAAATAATAATAAATTTGATTCAATTAAAAAATATATCTATACATTTCCAGAAGGAAGTGAGTAGAAAAGGTTGTTTTTGTCCACTGGTTAGGAAGAAATATTCACTTACTGGGTTGGTGGACTCATTTCAATACCTCTTACACCCCCCCCCCCAAAAAAAAATAAAGAAAAACAACCTGGTTTATAACCTCCAAAATAAAAACGAATTTTCCCAAATGGATGTTGTGCATTTTCTTACTATCACTTCTATTTTTTAAAAACATTGTAAGCATTAAAAATATGAAGATTTCAATTTGCTTGTTTGCTCTACTTTTCTTCTGAAAATACCTCTTTTAAAGTCATTTTTTTGGATTAATGTTTGTCTTTACGGATAGGGTGAAGTGTATTACATGAGCAGATTAGAAGATGCTGTGAAGTCTGTAGATTTTGTTTTTGAAGCTGTTCCTGAAGATTTATCATTGAAACAAGATTTGTTTGAGTGTAAGTCATTATTTACTTTTTTTGACTTTTATATACAACTGGAGTACTTTAACGGAAGGTCACAGCACATCACTGTGACCTCCCAAAAGTATTCTTGAAAATTTTTTTTCGATTTGTGCAATGTTTTTTTAGATAGCTTTGTTGTATTGTTTTTCTTTCCTTTAATTTTAATGGTGCCGAATGTTCCTTTTCATTGCAAGTGTGCATACTCATATTTTATCTTTTGGTAAATTCATAGTTTGATTAGATAAATTGAAAATTTACCCCACCTAAAATTTTTCATTTTTGGAGTAACAGAGGCCTCTGTTTGCTATTGTAAGTGATACAGTGCGTCGCAAAAGTTTAAGCACAGCCGAAATATTTTGATAAGACGAAAAGTATACACCAAAAAGCTTTGAAATTTTTACTGTAATTAAACAAACAGCTTACAAATCCATGTTTCGAATTTAGAAACAATTCATAGAAATTAAAATACGATTACATGATAAAATCAAAATTTTGCTGTCGCAAAAATTTAAGCACAAAAACGGAATATATATATTTTAGAAAGCATAAAAGTCTTTTAGTAGTCTAGGGCAGTGTTTCTCAACCTTTTTTCAGCTACCGCCCCCTTTAAGACTGAAAATATTTTCAACGCCCCCTTTGCAAAAGAGTCTGACTTACTATTTTTTCCAGGCAGGAAGAAAACTTGAAATTACCACCCGTACATGTCATCCTTAAAGATTATAAATCAAGTTTTAATTGGAGGGAAAGAATGAAATAAGTAAAATTTACAAATTACAAGATAAGTTCAATTCATAGAAATTCTTTTTGACTATTTTATGGATTGGAAGGTTGGATAAAATGCCGAAAGTTACAATTCTTAATAATGCAATTATAGTATGCCTTTGGAGACATGACAGTAACGACGACACTTGTTTTGAAAATAGTCTTAAAATCGCAGTTCCTTTAATCTTAGGTTTCGCGGGTTAAGAGTTAGATTCCGACTTCACCACAGTGAAGCATTTAAACTTGACGTAATTTTAGGCAAGTTTTGGTAACATTAACAAGGGATAAATTGAAGTTATTTTAAAGCTAATTTTAGTCATGTTAGGGGGTTAAAGCTCTTCCGGTGTTCTCTGAAATTGAAGTCTTAAAAACCTTAATTTTAAATTTTTTTGTTGAGGTTGAGGGAATGGTAAAAGTTTGGGAGTTTTCTCTGTTTTTTTCACATTGTACTTTGAAAAACGCAACTGTGAACTACCTTTAGTGTTGTTACGGCGATGCTCTTACAACACAAAAAGTAGATCAAGTCTGGTGAGAAGAAAGTCTTTTCGAGACTTGTAGAAACTGCCTTCCTAAAAACGCAATTCTAAGTTCTTTTTGGTCATGCTTGGGGAAAGAGTAGCGGGTAGTTACAGATTCCCTCCCGTAATCATTTTTGAAAAAAGCAATAGGCTGTCTTTTAAAATGATGGTTCCCGTAGCTCTTCGACAGACATGTATAAAAACAAAATTTGTAAACTAAGTGTGGTTATGATAGTGAAAGAGGTGGGTGGTTTCGGATCTTTTTTCCCGGAAGTTCCTAAAACGTAATTTTGAATTTTTTTGGCTATAAAAATTAGGGGAGCAAGGACAGGGTTGTCATTTCGTCCACTTTTTTTCAAAAAGTCCGGGACGCCGGAAGAAACGGACGAAATGGACAAAATTGGACGAAATGGACAAAATGGAAGAAATGAAAAAAAAAACCTTCTTTCATACGTTTGATGTATAAAAATGTTATGATGTACAATTAGTATCGCTCTTGCATTACCTATTTCCCAAAATAGAATAATGGTATCATACAAAAAAGAAAAGAATGGCAATTAACCCAGGGCCGTATTTAAGGGGTGGATTTTTAGGGTTCAAACTCCCTTCGAAAATTTTCAAAACTTTACAAAAATGCTTTTCATAGGTTCTCACTAAAAAAAATATTATTGCTCTTTTATTTTGATTTTCTTATTTACTTTGAAACTGCATTTGAAAAATGAAATTATCATTGAACAATTGAAATACAAATTAAGTGTTTTTTCTGCAGTATTTATTGTTATTTAAGTTATTGCAAAAAAAAAAAAAAAAAACACCAAATATCTTCAAATTTGTAAATACTAAACACAACATTTAACTCATCTTACCAAGTGTCCGTAAAATAAATTTCAAAAGTACTCCTTTGAATGCGTGTATCTGAGTTAGCTCATCTATCCAGATTTTTTTTTCTTCATTGAAAAGATGATTTTTTTTTTTTTTGCATTTTTCATGTTGATATCCTTTTAACATCCATTGTAACAAAAATCAACAGTATATAGAATATAAAATCAAATTTTATTGACTTTATAGATTTCACGAGAAATAGGTTTGATAAAACCCTCCCTGAAACTAAAGTCTGGTTACTGCCCAGAATTAACACATTGATTTTTAACTAATTTTAGTTGAAAGAAATATAATTTAACATAGTGAATATACTATTGAGTGTAATTACATTATTATAGAGTAGACAAATGGAAAAAAAGTGTTTTTTTAATATATGTAATTTTTAAAAAGAAAGTAAAGAATATCCGGTCACCTTAGATATTTATTTAACACATTACAATCTCTTAAAAAGTAAACTTTATATGATACTTTCTCATAAATTCTATGGTTAAATTTTGTTTGATACACATATAAATGTATATCATTTGTATTTGAAAATACATTAGATGATATAAGAAATATTGGTTTGATTTTGATTCAAAGACTAAATCAAAACTGTAGATCTAAACATTAAATAAGAACCTGAACTAAAACAAAAAGTGCATGTCAAACAGTTTTGGTATAGTTTGAGTGGCTAGGACTACAAACTGCGTCAAAATTGGTAATGGCTTGTAAAAGTTTAAATTTTAAGTGAAACTCCTTCACAACAAATAAACATTTTAAAATTATTTGCTGCTGATGTGTGCTCTCAAAGCATTAAATCTTATCGTTAATATTCATTTATTTTATACAAATGCTATATTTTTATAATATGTTGTTTATTAAATATTTGTTTATATACATAATTATATGTGCTAATTTTGATAATAAAACTATTACCTCATTGAAAAAAATTAATATTTTAAAACATTACTTTTAAACTTTGGATTTTTTAATCAAGAACTGTAATTTTCTTTAAAGTGGACGAAATGGACAAAATGCTATTTTGTCCGGGGCGGTTTTTTCCAGGTTTTTTCCGGCGGTTTTTTCCGCCCCGGACGAAATCAAACAACCCTGAGCAAGGAGGGGTGAGGAATTTAGGACTCTTCCTTGAGCATTTTTTAAATGGACACATTTTTAAGACTATTTTAGATAGTTACGCTATGAAAGTGGAGACCCACCTTCAAAACCTTTTCCGAAATTTAAGTGCTATTGGCAAATTTTGGCGATATTTGATGACGTTAGTAGAAGGATCGGGGTTCGGGAGATAAGCATAGAAATTTTTTTAAGCTATCCATACCGATTTATGGGAAAAGGGTTTCCTATCGCCCTCGCCCAAAACATATTCTCTCAAACAAATTTTAAAATGTACCCACCGCCCCCTTACCACCCAAAATATGTCCACCGCCCCCCTGCCGCCCAAAAAAAGTTCACCGCCCCTCAACATCGTCCTACCGCCCACCGGGGGGCGGTATCGCCCCCGTTGAGAAACACTGGTCTAGGGTGTTACCGTTGCATCTGATGAGTTCGGATATGCGATTTTTCATCGATAGCACGAGATTATGGAAGGTTTTGGGAGTTAGTCTGCACCAGACTTCCTCAATTGCAGATTTAAGCTCTTGAACAGAGCAATACTGCTTCTCATTCTGGTATATGTCACGTGCGAGAATTCTCCAGATGTTTTCTATGTGATTTAGATCCGGGCTGAATGCTGGCCAGTTCATTACACTAATATTTTGAGAAGCGAGCCATTCTTTCGTACTACGGGAATTGTGTATTGAAGCGTTGTCTTGCTGAAAAATCCAATCAGGACCACCTAGGACTTCACCAAATGGTAACAAATGCTTTCTCAGGGAATCTTGATACCTTTCTGAATTTTGTCTACCCTTTAGAAAGCTAAGAGAAGTTTGTCCATTGAAGCAGAAAGCGCCTCATACCATAACTGAACCATCAACATGTTGCCTACTGAATACGCACTTCGGATCTTTCCTCAAGTTACACCAGTAGTATGAGAACCCATCTAGACCGTCTAAATTCCATTTTTTTTTCATCAGAGAACACAACAGTAATCCATTCGTCACTATAATGCATATGATGCTTTGCCCACTGCAGTCTTGCTTGTTTGTGACACTTTTTCAGAAAAGGTTTGTGAGCTAATTTTTGTTTTTTTGATAAATCCTGATTCTTTTATTCGTCTGCTTATGGTATCACGTGATAATTTTGTTACAAGTCTAGTTTTTATTTGATTAAGTGACAAATTTTCAGTTAAGGCGATTTTTTTATTTCTTCTATTCCACGAGAGGTAGTTTTTCTCAGTCTTCCTGAGTAAAACGCAGGTTTAAATTGATTTCCACGTTTCAGAACATTATAAATACCACGTTTAGATCGATTTAAAATCACTGAAATTTGCATAACAGTTACCTTCTGCTTTCAGCTTCCAGAGTTTCACAACTTCTTCAGACGAGAACTGTAGTGACTTCGACATCTTGATAACACTTTAAGTCATTGCTGCACTATATAACTCATTCAAAAAAACCGCACTGGTTCATCACGCATCACGTTTCAAGAGATATTTGCATAAAATCTGATCTGTGCATAAACTTTTGCGACAGCCAAAAAAAAAAAAATCTTTTGTATTTTATGATTTTCGTTGCGGTTATATTTTTCAAAACTTCAAACACTTAATTAGGATCATAGTAGCGACTTACAGTACAAATATGAAAGCATTCTGCTGAAAAGATTTCTTTTTATTCAAAAATTTGCATAGTGCTTAAACTTTTGCGACGCACTGTATTATCATATGAATTATCATATGAAAGAAGGATATTGGCACCCCAGAAACTCTTCCAGTTCATTTGGATTAATCAGTTTGGAATCATTCTCTGAAGACAGAAAAAAAAAAAAAAAAAATTATAAATAGCGCTGCAGCTGGGAAAAAAGTTTGGAGAGGGGGCAGACCCAGATATAATGTAGATAAACAATAGCAAACCTAATACTTCGGGTAAGGGAGTTATCTGACATTTCCTCCCCACTAAAACGCCGACTATAAGTGAGAGATCACAGTACATATTTTCTTTCTGTGCATTGTCAGTCACTGGAGAATGGAGTTTGTGTGTGAAGACTGCATAAAGTAAAAGCTTCTATCTGCACCAAAAATAAATGTTTACTAGCGGTACCCGCACGGCTTTGCCCGTGGTATAAAAGTAAAAGGTCATTTGGTAATGAATTGATATCGCAGAAAGAATACTCGATTTTAGTTATAATTCAACTGTAGTTTTTTAAAAGTATGTTATAAAAATAAGCCAAAAGAGAACAAAGGAACAATTTTGTTGCTTACAGAGACATGAAAAAGCAAACACCTTAAAAAATATGGTAGCATTTGAGTACTGTCATGCAATAATATGTTTCTCTGAGAAGGAAACATATTTAATCAGGTATTTATCATACGCAAATAATTTTTTCTACTCTCGAAAACAAAAATAGTTGCGTAGCAACGTGCCTTGGAAAATTTCAATTATTGAAGGTTCTTGACGCTATTTTAAAAGTCGCCAATTTGGTAGCTAATTTGGGATACCTGGGGTAATTCTGAACCCCTATCCCTTCCATAAATAAAGAAACTTATGTAATCTCACTTTTGTGAAAGAGAAATTGTCGCCAAATGTTGAGGTATTCTCTATGAAGCTGATTACTTATTTGGCAATCTGAAATCAATTTGAATATTATATTTGGCGCTAAATGTACATCATTCCGTAAGGCGTTAAAATAATTTCCAATATTGCGGTATATCATAGCAAATAGTATGGACATGAAAACGAACTATTGATTGGATGTTTGGCGAGAAAATATAGTAACATACTTTGATTGAAAACAGCAATAGATAAAGAACAAAATAGTGTTCGCCTGGAAAATAATGCATGACATCTAAGCCTCTTCAAATCTAAAGGAGTTCCGAAATATGAAACTGAATCTCATTTCCTTTTAAAAAAAAGATTAATCTGTTAATCAAATACCTTTTTTATTTTTTATACTTGAGATAGTTATTGGGAAAACTTCCATTACTGAGGGCTCTTGGAGCGATTTAAAAGATCGCCAAATTTACGGTAGCAAGCAATTCCAACTATCTGCCAGAGAGTTGAGTTGATACACTAAATACTCGATTGGATTGATGAAAGCCTTCGAAAATGGAGTTTTAAATTGAAATTACAAAGACAGAATCATGTCTAAAATTGAAATAAAAAAATAACTACTCATCGGATTTTATTGAAACTGGTCTCTAAACCTTCCCAGTACCAAAAGGAACAAACGGTGAAAGTTTCAGCCAAATCTCCCGAGTAGTTTCTGAGATCTTAGGGAACACACACACACACATATATACACATTTACCAACATTCATTTTTATATATATAGATAAGTAAATAAATTAATAAAAATGAAAAGACATTAATGCTTCAATACAGTAATCTAATTACTTATTAAGTTCAATGTCTTCATGAAATAAGAGAACTTAAAAATGGAATTCCTGATTTTTTTTAAAAAACTAAGCAAAATTATGCAAAAGTCATTTACTTTGTTAAGATTTCATTATTATTGTTTGCATATTCAGAATTGAGATGAAAACTGAAGCTAAAAATATTTTAGCTCATTTACCATTTTTTTGAACAGAGTCAAAATTTTTTTTCAGCTGTAGAAATTTAAAATTTTTAAAAGCGCAATCTAAAATTTATATGCATGATTGTTTTAATGCATCTCATTCATATGTTTCAATTATTGCTAATAAATTCATATTAAATTGTCATTCATTCAATCCTTACATAACTCTGAGTAGAAAAATATACATTTTTATGACGCTATAGAAAAGATACTTGCTTCATTTCTTCTTGTATTTAATGTGATGTAGAAAATATTTACTTATTCTCCCAGGAATGCCTACTAAGGTTGATCATTAAATAAAAAGGACAATACCTTTATTAATGTTTATTATTTGTGCAAAATTAGCAGTTTTAATCATTACCAGAAGAAATACCAATATCATTTTTGAAAAACTTAATTTCAAAAAGTTTACTTTTACTAAAAGAACAATTTTGATTTGATGGATTAATTCATGTACCTTTCAATAACTGTTTGATTCAACTATGATATTTTCCCCCGGTAAACAAGGATTAAATTTTAAAACATTGCTATTAGGATTTTTTCAGAATCAGCTATTATAATATGTATGTTTTTATGTTTTAGGGATATCTCAGTGCAGCAAAAATGATACTGTGATTGCTTCAAATTCCATGAATTTAAATATAGATGAAATTGTTGAACGAGCTGCATGTAAAGAGGTAACAATCAATGTCGTCTTAAATCTAGGGTGTTTTTATTTATTTCTTTATTTTATTTATTTTTTAAAGATATATCCAGTCAACTTGGGTTTTTCTGAAGATTTGTGACAATTTCTGGGTGTTTGGGAGTTTTGTGAATATCAGCTGTTATAATTTGTTTTGTTTGTAAATAGTATTGTAGAATGGAAAGTAAGAACTTTCCGTTCTACTTTCCGTTGGAGTCTTTTTTATTTAAAAGTATTATAGGAACATAATTAACCTAAAATAACTAATAATTCCATTTTATCATTTAAGAGTTATGTTAAAATAGCATTAATTTAAAAAAAAAACTAATTTAGTGATTAGAGTATTTTGAAGACAGCAAAGAAAAATAATATGAAGAATTACAAGGCTTTTTTAAAAATTATTTTTTACCTATTTATGTTTTGGAAAGTTCACCTACTTCTGCACACAGTGAAATAATTACTACCGTATTATCCCGCATTAACGGGCATGCCGCAAAACGTGGTTGATGAGCATGCCAGGAAATTTGAATTTACTGCCATGCCAATATTTTAAGGTTTATTTTGCAACAAAACGAGAGTACATTTTGCCGCTCAATTTCAACGTCAAATCAAAGGTAAAAATGAGTACCCGAAGTAACTCTTTTTCTAAAACAAACCAATACATTTCAGATGAAAAGAGCTGAGGTGGTTCGATGGTGCGTTATCTTAATACAGTTAATTTTTTCTTTAAAATTAAACTGTTTATTAATTATAATAAAATGATCCATACTGCCATGATAAGCACCAAAGTCTTATCTGCATGGCTGATGAGCAGAAAAAGAGAAATGGTTTTATGAAGTTTTACGTCTTAATGTATTTCATTCAGATGCTACTTTTTCAGAAATTTTATTTCAATATTTCCCTTTCACAAATGATTGTAAAACAATGCTTTTATAATCATTTGTGATATAATATATGTTGCAAAGAATTATCTGGTGACAATAGTTCAATTTGCCAAGACGTGCAGTAATGACTCTTGTGCTCAGCACACCAGTAGAGAACTTAATTACCCCACCCCCCTGCGGTTAGGCAATTCCAAAATAACATGTTAAATGGGCGTGATAAGATATCTAGAACCGCCTGTCAGTTAAGTCGAATGTATTTTTAAGTTTATATATATTTATTTTAGAATTATTTTTTTTTTTTAAAGCTTGGCTTTGCCGGCATGCGGAAAAGGATCAGGCATGAGCTACTGAAAATCTCGTGACCCTCAAATTTTGTGGTATGCTGGATAATGCGGTATAATACGGAATAATAAATACTAACATGCATGCTATAATGTAACATTAGTTACTAAATGCACTTTTTTTTCTAAGAAAGACCAAATTCTATTGTATGTTTTGAAAGAAATAAAGAGACACTTCACATTTTAGTTGTTTTGTCACCAAAGAAAATTTAAATCAAAGCTTGGGTATTATGCTGTAACTTGCCACCCATTAGCTAGTAATAATAATGACAGGTTGAGTTAAGTAAGAGAAATCTTAACAAGCTTGATCAATGTTTTGTATGTTTTTTTTAAAATCCTTTAAATACATTTGAAAAGTTTCATTCATATTTTTATGAATTTTTAGGAGCATTGATATTTTTTCCTTTTCTAGCGCTGTCTTGTTGTTCGATATCTTTTTCCAGTGTATTGCATTCCAGAGGTTGAAATTGTTCCAGGAAAAAATACCTCCTTGCAAACCTTAGAGAAAGGTAAAATTTTAATTTTTCAACTTGTGTCATCTATATTAGTGTTAGTGCAGTAGTCTCTCATAGCCTGAGTAATTGAGACTGACTGGTGTTTTGGAAAATTGAGTTTTTGGATGATCAAGAATACTTCAATTTTGAGGTGATGAACTCTTAGACATGCTAGTTTTTAATGCTTAAAGAAAAGTTTTTAGTTTTTTGTAAAGCAAGAGCAAAATAGAAAACAAGAAAAAATACTTGAATTTTATTGTTGAAGTGCCTTTTACATAAAAGGAGTAATTTCATGGTAGGTTTGAAATCAAGTTTGGTTTGGAACAATTATCATTATCTTTGTTTGAAGCACAATCAGAGTTCCTTGTTTAACATTAGATTAGTAGTATAATTTTTGGTTACTTTGGTGATGCTAAAATTTTTTGTATGAGGTTTTTTTGTATTGAAAAGTCTTTCTTCTTCTTTTATTTCCTTTATGAAGAAATCTCTGGTTGTAAATGACATCTTAAATACTAAGCTGTAAGAAAAAGTTCTTTATTTTACTCTTGTTTAATTTTTTATTTAAAACTTTTGTTTGATGATTATTATTTTTTTAACCTTAGTGTATGTTGGTTTCATTTATCAAAAGATTATTTTAATAGTTTTAAATTAAAATCATAAGTAGCTATTGAACTTCCATATTCATCAATGCAAAAAGGTGTCTTTTGGCACTTTGGTTGTAACCAAACAACCAGCCAAATTGTATATTCACATTTGGCTAAATAGGTTACACATGAAGTATCCCCAAGGATTATTAATATAAGATTACATGTTAAAATAAATTTTAAATTACTATTCAGGCATGATCATGGATAGCACTATACTATTCAATAATATTTGGGAATCTCCTGCTTTACTCACTAAGCTCTATAGCACTGATCGACTTGCGCAAATTTGTTTTATGTACATGTGATCAAATGATAGAAGGATATAATGCATTTATATAAACAGCTTTTAATTTGCTTTTCTGATTTCTGATGTTTACTATTTGCATATCGCCCTCCTCCCCAAGTTCTGTGTGTGAGATTAAAAAAATCTGGTATGGACCCCACACTACTTCCTTTTACGTGTAAATTTCTTACTAGTTGCCTTAAGTGTTAAAAAAAGTGCTTGGAGTGAGCAAGGTAACAATTCATATATTTACTCCCCTAATCTGCCACGAAACAATGCAAAAAATATTTTGCAATGGTTAATTTTCTAAATATTGCTGATTTTAATATCATTCAGTGAATTTTTCGCAAAATATCGCCAATAGCACCAAGTTGAACCCAAATTCAAAAAATAATTTTTTTGCCAAATTGGTTGCCAACTTGGCGATATGTCGCCAAGTTGGCATCAAACACTTGGCAACCAAAAACTTGGTGACATATCGCCAAGTGGTCGCGTCAATTCATATCACTTGAGTCTGCATTGAAATTAACACTGATTTACCCCCAAAAAGGGGTAAAACACCCCCTTGGGAACATTCAAATGCAACCACAAGAGGAGGTGCACAACTAGACCATCCTCAGAGCCTACATACCAAGCTAGAAGCTTCTACGACATATAGATTTTCAGTTATGCGACACACATACACTTCACTTCACACTCTCCAGGGTCCCCCGTACCTACCACAGCTTCGTGGTTTAACCGGGATAGGGCCCTGAAGAGCGCTCTGTTCTTAATTTTGAACCAGAACCTAGGGTCGAGCAAACCCTAGGGCCCAGCACCCCCAGAGGTATCGTTTCACTTGGAGGACTTTGTGACCACGACATTTTTAACGCCTCCCAGCCACCATTAATCAAGGCGGTGGATCTTTGATCGGCTGGGTTTCGAACTCGGGTCCCTCCGGACACGAGTCCGATGCGACACACATACATACCTACGCACACACGTACATACAGACGTCACGAGAAAACTCGCGGTAATTAACTGGGGGTAGGTTGAAAAAAAATTTTCGGCTGCTTATATGTTGGTAGGTACATATGCACGTGCTGACAGGGTCAAAAAAACTAAGGAATTTTCATTCGGGGGTGAGCGAAATCAAAATTTAGACTCAAATTTGAGTGATTTTTTTTTTCGCGATCACAATACTTCCTTTACTACGTAAAAGGAAGTAAAAAGTTTGATACTTTAACTTTTTATGGCTAAAGTTGTCTTATGATCAGTGGCGTAGCTAGGGGTTGGCAGGAGTGGCTCTTGCCACGGGCGCAGCCGCCAGGGGGGCGGCATTTTAACCAATTAAAAAAAATTTTTTTTTGTCAAGTCCAGACAGACTAAAAAATAAAACTTTGATCGACACTCCAAGCATCGCAAACTGCGCCCCCACGATTTGAGACAAACCATACAAAATGTGCAACTTTGCTTTGATAGATTTCGGTTGGATACACTGATCTATCTGGCAGGATAGGATTTAGTTATATGGGGTCTGGAGTCTGTATAATAGACTGATCTGAAATCGGCCGGTCTTATCCACTTAAAAGAGATAGAAACAAACCTCTTCTCTCCGTTTATTTACAGCTTTTTTTTCTTTTTTTTTCACGATATCACTTTAACTTATCAATTACATGCTTACTTCGGAAATAACGTTCTACGATTTTTAAAATCGGCGAGCTTTTGTTGAAAACATTTCGGATACAGATTTTTGGAATGCAATTTTATGATGACAAAAAATAACTCCTGTGTTAGTAACATTTTTTCTGTGGCGAAAACTCTAGGAAGAGAATAATATGTATTTCTCAAAAACGGGAGGGGGAGATTTCTAAAAAGCGACTTTTGCAAATTTTGCAATTTAAAAATTTGTACCAAGAGCCTACATTAAATGAAGAGTCCAAAAATGAGTAACACAAGTACAGCGGCGCGCGATTTTGAACGAGTAACGTATTCAAACGCTATTTGTGCTTCAATGGCTCAGCATAGTAAGTTAGAAGGTTCAAAAAGAAAAGAAAGAAAAATAAATCTCTTTTAAAAGAAGTTTTGATTTCGTATTTAGAAATTTTTCTATTTTATATTTACTTTAATGAAGTGCTCTCACTTCTAAACTATATATAGCACTATACTTTGAGGTTTATACTCATTACCGTTTTAGTATTATTGGGAGGGATAGAGCTCAATGTGTAATCACGCTAGTGCAATATGTTTTGTGCTGTTTCTATTGTCAAAATGAATAAAAATAGCTATTGTTTCTCATGTATTGCTGAACAAGGAAATGCCAAGTGAATTTTGAGGGAAGATGCGTGTACTCTACGCTACTTCAGGGGGGCGAGTCACTTTTTTAAAACAGTACACAAATATATGTGCTAATCAGTTTTTTTTTATCATTCTCAGTTCGAGCACCGTTGTTATGGTACCCGCCAATACCTTCCCTATTGTTGGCCCATGTTTGTATACGCTATTTTTAAAATTAGAAAAAAAAAATCAAGAAAATACATCTGGTACTTTCTTAAAGCCAAGGAGGGAACAATTACCTCTCCTAACTCCCCGAATAGATAATATTAGTATTAACTAATGGCGGGAGTCTCTGGAACATATTAAATACTTAGAATGAAAAGTATTTATTCATAAAAAATACTCCGAAACCTGAAATAGCGAATTTTTATTTTGCCTGTATGCAAGGAGGTGTATTTATTAAGCCAATTTCATATTAATTGCGCTTTTTATATTTTCTTTGGTTTCCTAATGGCAATAGAATCAATGCTTTGATTTTTATTTAAAATGCACAGATTATCCTTATTTTATACATTCTTCTAGTGTTTCAAAACAAATTCTATTTAAAATAAAAGCTGTTGTGTGGAGAGAAAAAAAACACTTTGTTCAATAAATGAATTGCAAGAATTATTTGTTTTTTGAATTAATGTGAAATGATGGGGAAAGGTATTAACGCCCCGAACTAAAATTGTTGGAAAGCCAAAAATTCTCAAATTGAACAAAAAGTTGTAAAAATAAAACTTGAATTTTACCCAATAATACAAACAAGCATACGTATGCACACATAACATGAGGGGGAACACTGAACTTTTTTAAAATGCTGAAAGAAAGAAAAAAGAAAGAAAAAAGCTTGCAACATTTCCTGGAAATTTTTCGAATAAATAAATCAACATTTTTGGAGTAAGTACGAGGTCACAATGACCTCCCATCAGAGTGACCTCTAGGGTAGAGCGGCGCAATTTTTCAAGTTCGCACGCTGGGCCCCCTAGCTACGCTACTCCTTAATATAACAATTCTCTTCTTAATGGATTGATATTTTTATTTTAACGAATATGTAGAAGTCCTAATTATGTATCTCCTGACTCATAGAACCTTAATTTCTTTATGAATATGCTTGAAAAAAAAAAAAAAAAAAAAAACAACTGAATATTTACTGAAACTAGTCAAGAAATATTTTCCACCTAGCTACGTGGCCCTTTTTTAGGTCGCTTAGAGAGTATTTTAATCCTATTGAATATCTCATTCTTTTGAAATTAATTTATTTATTCCATTTGTTTTAAGAGGTGCCAATTAATATGTGTCAAAACTTATGCTTTCCTAGCAAAATGCTACAAATTTGAGCATTAGCATGTGTTTCCTGTTGTTATGCTTGACACTTCAGAAATGTGTTTTTAATGTGATTTTTTTTTCTTGCAAAATGTATAAAAAGTTCCTGTAATTTGAAGAAGCCTGTTGCTGCTGTATTTTTATTTCTTGATAATGTGCAGGGTTATTTCAAAATTGTCCTTCTCAAACATGCCAAGACTATAGTATTTTGAATAAATAAAAAAGTAAAGAAAAAGAAAGATGAAAATTGTCTCCTTTAAATAAATTTTTCACTTGGGTTTCCAATTCATATAGGCTATACAAACATTTGAATTGTCTGTCATCTTAAAACATTCTTTTCACCATTGTGCTTGAAAATGAAATCCTAAGGCTATTTCGAATAACATTGCATTAGGTTCCGAAACATTTGAAATATTTATTCAAAACTAGCCACTTTTATCAGGTGGTTCACCTTTTTGCACAATACACTTTTTATGCAAGACCTTCTGCAGCCACTTAAATACATTTATGGTTGTGTAAGAAATCTTTCGATCAATATCTAAGTCTCTTGTACATCTATTTATATCCACCTCATCAATGTCAGTATCCAGCTGTCTCTATATTTGTCTTTCTATATTAACCAATCTTTCAAGAACATATTTTCTATTTCTATCCGCCTGTGCATATCTCTCTCTCTATCTCCATATTTATCTCTCTCTATGTGTAAGAGTGAAAATCCTTGCGTGCTGTAACATTGTTGCTCATCTAGACACATTGCACAATTCTCAAAAATATGTCTTTAATTTCTAATAAATTGAATTCTAGGGGAACATTTCGCTGTTATGGACTGACTTGCAACAATACCGCACCGAGAAAAAAACCCACTCTCAAAATGCTTCTGATACCATTCTTGTTATTCTGATGTAAAATGATCTCAAGAATCCAAATATGACCGCTTTTTGGAAATAGCACTCCCAAAGTTTTTGACAGTTTCATGCTTATTATTTTTATTTGATACTGAAGGAAGTATTATATTCACATGAAAGCTTGAACATTTGTAGCAAGAAGAGAAACTCACTGAGGTATTCTCCCTGAATTATTGAAAACGATATCTTTTTCAGAATTTTTTAACTTGTTTTTTTTTGCAAAGCGAGAGTATCCGCCTCACTTCTATAAGCCACGTCTCATGTCTGAAAAAATTTCTACTTTGTAAATCTTTCCAAAAAAGATTTATGACGTGTCAGACATTGTATATGAGTCACATCACAGATCTTCAATAAAGAAACTTCCCTCACTATTTATAGTTGTTCAAGTTGCAGTCACAGATATGATTAATATTTAAAAAACTAAGTAGGCTTGTGCTGTCGCATCAATGCACATTTATATTTCTGGAGATGTACTGTCCAGATGTTTATCATAACAGCTATGAAGAATGTTAACTGTTAATATAATGCTTCTTTCCTCTTCAAATGAAAATTATGGTTTTGTAACTGCCAAAAACTGAAAAAAAATTAAGGAGCAATTTCCAAAGCATTGTGGGTGATACAGGAAAACTGTGGCTATATTTGAATTCAAGATATAATTTAACAAGAGAATCAGCAGGAATGATGTTATAAGCTAAGAGGCTCTTTTTTTCTGCCATTTTAAGAGGCTCTTTTTTCTGCCATGCAGTGCAAGAAAGCACTTAAACAGAGTTTTGCTGTTTGCAAGAATACATAAACATAACAATTAGATCAGGCTCTATTGGATAAAAAGTGTTAAAAATCATATGAGCAAACTTCATTTCTCTAGTCCTTACTCTTTTTCTCAGCAAGCATGCCAGACACACAAATCTTGCTTTGTATTGAATACAATTCAAAGTTTATATGTATGTGTGTATATGTTATGTGTGTGCTTTTTTTAATGTTCATTGCAAATATTAAATAACATCCTTGAAAAATAAATAAATAAACAAAAGTAAAATCCAGTGAAGAGTTAGGAGATATTTCAAACAGATTCCATTATGTATGATTTTATCTTTTTCAGTTCGAAACTTTCTGTCTAGAATGGGAAAAGTTGCATTCTTCAGATCTGGGAAAGATCCTCTTGTGCTAAGTCCAGAAGAAAGGGAATTGAAAAAGATGGGTAAGTTACATTTACTCCTTGAATAATGAATTGGGATCATTTTAAAAACACCCGATCACATTTTAATGTTATTTCACTGAATAATATCACAATTAATAGTATAGATTTTCCAACCTAGTGTGTGCTTTTTTTTTTTTGCTGCATATGGTTATGCAGTATGCTACAAGTAGTTGTTTTTAATTAGTTGTTATCAACATGCATCAGTTTCTATCAAACTGCTTATATTATAAATACTTAAATTTTTACTTGAGCTGTAACATTTTCATGGAAATCAACTAAACCCAATACCAACTGACCAACCGAACCATCTGTGTTAGTTCTTATATAGATATATATTTCCAAACACTTGAGCACCACAGCACCTTAAGCTTTTTTTGAATTTTAGTCAATTATACTTAAGTATTTATGTATCTTACATGTTATCTAAAAATAACTGAACTTTTTAGTGATAGAATAAAATAAGTGTGGATAAGTGTGTGATATATATTTAAAAGCTAATATTTATTCAAAATGGAATTCATTTAACCCATTAAAATTTTATGAAAGGTAAACTAATCTGTCCATTTTCAGCTTGCTTTTGAGAATGTTCTTTAGCATCTGTGTCACTCTGCTTGAATGGCTTTAACATTGTCGTAAAAAGTTCTTTCGTTACAGTGTTCAATTCCGCGAACAGAAGATAGATGTGTCCTTGATCAGCCTTTGTATTCACCTGATGTATTATTAATTTTCAAAACCGAAGTGAAGAAGTCAATATATAAATTGGATGACCATTCAAAACGTTCTTGTACATAGATCCTATTTTGAGTAATATTTGCTTCAAATTATATTACCAAGTTCATTTTATTCTATCACTAAAAAGCTAAAGTTTTTTTTTCTTTTTAATCTCACTTTATTTGTGTGTGTGTGTTAGATATCACTATCATATTTTATTTCATTTTATTTCCAGAATTTATAAGAAACATTCAAGAACGCAAGGGAAGTTTGCTGAAAATAAAAAGAAATGTTCCTAACCTCTCGGATAAGAATTTATTATCTAAAGGAGTTGATCTTGATTTAGGTAATTAAAAAACATTCTTTCAGAGTGCAATAAAGTAGCATATTTTTTGACAATTACTTCATTGAAATTTCTTGAGTACTATTTTGACTATAAGAACAGTAAATTAATAAGCGTTAATTTTCAATTGAATGCTCATTTAATATTTATATTTAAGAAAAAATATTGATGTCATTGTGCACTGTTTTAATTATATTTTACAAGGTGTTTCAGAAAACATTCCTTAACAACTTTAAAATGATATAGCAGCAAAACAGTGAGAGACAGAAAAATGAAACAAGTAGTATGTTGGATAAATAGGTTTGAAACCTGTTACACTGCTTTTAAGAAATAGTTTCTAGATGAGTTTTTATAGGGAGCTGCAGTCAGAGAAAAATGTTTTTGAACAGTGTATAAAAGTGCACTTGATAAACAGAGATCAAACCATATTACAAAGCTTTCATAATCAAAAGGTAAATCTTAACCTTTAGGAGCCGGGGGATATACATGCTGTACCGTAACTCTATTTTTTTAGAGGACGGAGTTGAGATTTTCACTTAAACCCTTTGGATCCAGGGATTTTTTCAAGGTTTAATACGTCTGGTATGACAGTTTATACCTTCTCTTTTCAATGGAAAAGTAATCTGTGGTTCAACTGTCGTACTACCTGGGTCGAAAGAAAAATTTCTAAAAAACAGCCCGGATCCAAAAGGTCAAATTCTATTTTCTCTACTGAAATGAAAGCACATGGCCTTTTAAAAGCTACAACAATTACTTCAACATTTATCCTTCTGTTCCTTTGGTGTTTCGAGCTGTTAAAAGATTGCTGTATCGGAACCATTGCAATATGATTTGACTTCTGTTCACTAAGCTCACTTTCATGCACTATTTAAGATATTTGTAACCGCAACAAACTCTTACGTCCAATCTTGGAACTATTTCTGAAAATCAGTGTTTGATAGGTTAGAGACCTCTCTGTTCAACTTACTATTTGTTTCAACTTTTCTGTCTCTCTCACTACTTTTCTGTTACATTCTTTTAAAATGGAGTCCTTCCTGAAACACAATTTGTGATTCTAAATTGATTTTAATAAATATGAAGTCTGAAAACTTCACAGTTTCAAATTTAAAATGACTAAAAGTAAGATTTAAAAATTAACCTCATGGTTAATCAAGCCCTGATTAAACTGTTATTCATAAAACTTTTAATCTGATGCTTGCACTTCAGTCATAAATGAAGAAAAAAGACAAAGCTTTACTTACTAGTACTTTATAAATTAATCTTTATATTGTAGGGACTCATAAAAACATGCATTACCTATTTTGTATATCAACTGAAATTTAGATCTACATTACAATAGATAACTTCTGTTTCAAAATTTGATCTTATTAAACTTATAACTTAAAACTGTTATTTTCAAAAATAAAATTTTACAATAATCTAACTCTTCTTTCAGATCATGAATACCCAACGAGAGAAAAAGATTGTGTTGTTTGCATGGATGAAGAAAGAAATTGTGTTTTGCATCCATGCCACCACATGTGTACCTGCACAACATGTGGACGTCTTCTTCTGAAACGCCAAGATGCTTGTCCCATATGTCGGAAGCACATTGCATCAATATTTCGTGTCTTTCATTCGTGATACAGAGGTATATATTTATTTATTTTTTAATTTCTGCAACAGTTAAAACAAGTACATCTAAACTTTCTTCACATTAATAAATGCTATTGTTCTATTGAACAGATTCCGAGCATTAAGTAGTAGGGCATGCTAAAACTCCCATAGTTCCTAGCGCGCCTTAGCGGAATTGGTGTAAGTTACTTCCGGCTATTCTGCCGCATTCGTATTATCATAGAAACTCCCGTGAGGAGTACTGATGCGTCTTTTATGCTCTTTTGACAGCTAAGTTTTTTGTTGTTGTTAAGAGCTGTGTGTAATGATTTCTTTAAAAATATCAATGTTTTAATCATAGACGTATTGTGGACAGTATTATTTTTAACACCCTTTCTGCTGTGATTCTAACTGAAATAGTTGAATGTGTGACCGAGTACAATAATCTTAGAGCATAAATAACAATTTTATACTAATACCAATTAACTAATATCATAGGGATTTCTGCACTCAAATGTGCATTTTTTTACACATTAGAAAATTTGTTCAAAATAAAGTAACGTTATTCATTTTCTTATTTTATTTTTCGGTTGAAGGCGAAATTATTTGAAAATTCAGTCCAGAAAATATTAAAGTCGATGCTTTGCATTTTATGTTTTCATTTAAGTGCTTACAAGATCGATTCCGTTTTACATTTTTCTAAATAAATAAATAAATAAATAGAAACTATTAGGGGGGAGGGGAACAAATATTTTTTACTGTAATATGCATCCGAAATAAATAGTAAATACCACTTCTACTGAACCTTACTGTGCACTGCATATGTTTTACCTTTTAAAAAAAAAATATATGTTTTAAATCATAGTATATTTTTTTAAATTTTGATTCATTCGCTTTTTTTTAAATATAAAAGGTGTCTTACCTAGTTGCTTTTATTAATTCGATGTATTAATACTTGGTTATTTATATTACTTAATTTCAAATTAAAAATCTTACCAAAGAGTTTATTTGTTATACTAATTTTTGCAAATTTTATATTAGAATTAAATACATATTAAGTCTTTTCTTTTCAACTTAAACCCCAATTCCTTTTAAAACTAATGTATTTTTAACTGCTGTAATTACTTTTTGTCTGTATTTAGTTGTTAATATAATTTGTTTCAAATTTATGAACAAATTATTTTTCTTGGGAAGGGGGTGATAACAATTATTTAAATAAAAAATGAAAAATTTTGGGTGTTTAATAATTACGTTACAGGAATTTGGGGGGTCAACATTCCCTCCCCCAACCCTTGGTTTAACATTCTTGGCTGCATTTTTTACACGTAAGGCCCGTGAGACCCCCCCCCCCCCCCCAACTCCTGAAAGTAAATTTGTCTGCTTTCATGATATAAATATGTACTGTTAGCGTATTACTGAGATACATTTCACATCCGTATAAGAATTTGTGCCATCTTTGAATAGAACTTGAGGTTTAACTACAACAGATGAAATACATCTTTGTAATTCAATTGAATTGTTATTATATTTAGCTATCGTTATTAATCCATTTTTAACTAGTTTTGATTTTTTTTGTAATATCTTGTTAAAATTCTTCCTAATTGCTCTAATTAGTTTGTATAAATGATTGAATACTATAATTTTAGTTTTCGTACTAGACAGGGGATAAGCGAAGTAGAAATAGTGTTGAAAAATTGTTTCTTTTGCAGCGTCCATCAGTTATTTCCCACACATAGCCATGTATCACGTTCACAACACAAGCACACCACGCGCTGTGCACGTGAACGCCAACCAATGAGAAAAATCTCACCCACACATTCACTTGTACATCACGTGTACACCACGACCTGTGCATGTGGACATTGGCCAATGGGAAGCTACGAGCTGCATCCCTCTTCTGGGTCTCGACCCCTCAAGCTTTACTTCGAGCACAACCGCCGCATCAACAGGATGCGTGCCAATCTGTTTCCTCTTTATACATAGCATTTTTGTAAATAGTAATTTAATCAAGTCAATAAATGTTTGATAACAACTATCTCTTTAATCGGGTGTCACAGCACTGGTGACCCGGTATTGTACATGCAAAAATCTTCAAATGTTAACTGATTCATGAGCGAGAGGAGCAAGCGGCAGCACGAGAAGTGAAAACCGTTTCCTTTTCTTCGGAACTCCATTTCCCTCTCTTCGGACGCCAGATGTCAACCGACAACGCTCCCCTCGCCGCCGCAGGGCAGATTTCTCGCGTGGCGTTGAAGCTTCCCCCCTTCTGGAGAGCGAATGTGCGCTTATGGATATTGCAGTGTGAAAATGCCTTCCTGTACAGTGGAATCACCGCCGACGAAACAAAATACGCTGCGTTAGTGGCTAATGTTGATTCAGAGACTCTTTCTCACGTATCCGACATCGTTCTCAATCCACCTGCGCAAGATAAGTACAAAACTCTCTCGGACCGTCTGGTTTCAGAATTTGCGGACTCTGACAATTTAACCATCAAAAAATTGCTGTCCGACCTCCAACTGGGAGATCAGCGTCACAGTCAGCTTCTCCGCAAAATGAAAGAACTCTCTGCCAATCGTCTCAATGACGATTTTCTAAAGAACCTTTGGATGCAAAGGATGCCGCCTCACGTTTCGGCGATTTTGTCCGCCAGCTCAGAATCGCTCGATACTCTAGCAAAAATCGCCGACAAGATTGCCGAAGTCGCCATGCCGCACTCTATTTTTGCAGCGACAAACAGTGTTCCGCCACCTGCTCCTGAATCCCCCATGGAGAAGTTGGAGAGACAAATTTCGGAGCTCACACGGAAAGTCGAGGAGCTGACCTTTTCCCGCAACTCCCGTTCTCCGCACTGCAGAAGTTCGTATAATCGGCAGCGCTCGTCTTCGAGGAATAACCAGCACTCCAGTGGACTGTGTTACTATCATCGCCGGTTCGGACAAGATGCCAGAAAGTGTGCCTCGCCTTGTAATTTCAGTAACCAAAAAAACGCCCTAACTCCGCCATAGCTGGGATGACGGAAAATCTCTCCAATTCCAGCAGCAGATTATTTGTGTTTGATCGCAAAACTGGTCAAAAATTTCTTATTGACAGCGGTTCGGAAATCTCCGTACTGCCTCCTGCAACTCCTCAAAAACAAAATGCATCTTCAGCATTTTCGCTGTACGCAGCAAATAATACAAAAATTCCTGCGTACGGGATGATTCATCGTCAACTGGACCTCGGCTTACGTTTAAATTTACCGTGGACATTTGTGGTAGCCGACGTTACTTGTCCCATCATTGGAGCCGACTTCTTAAAGCATTTCAACATCATCATTGATCTGCGTAAAGAACGGCTAATTCACGCAGAAACATCTTTACGTGCTTCCGGAAGTGTGCAACCTACGCTACAAAAATCGGTGCATCTAGTGTGTGACAAATCATGTGAATTCCAGGCAGTGGCGGCTCGTGCCTTAATTTAGTGGGTGGGCCCGCAATTATATGTTCCCCCAGTAATGCTTACAAAAAAAAAAAAAAAAAAATGAAGGAAACAACTATTAAACTAATGCTGAGCGACATAAAATAATATTTAATTCTATTAATACAAATTTGCATTGCAAAATTATCTCATTTGATTTGATACATAGGTTTTATATTTTAAATGTTATACCAGCCTTAAGCGATCAATGTAATGATAATAACAATATTTTTCACAGACGACATACTTCCTATACATCACTAATGTTTCGCAAAGCTAGCTCTCAGAATTTTGCCATTTTCGGACAGTGAAAATATTCATCACATTAAAAGTGTTACGCCACAAGTCGGTGCCATTACTCAAACATTACGGGACTGCACTCAAAAAGAAAACGAACATTTCTGCCTAAAACACACCCTCTCACCCCCTAAAAATGTCGCCAACTTGCACCATGTGTTTTCGAAAGCCTCTATCATCAAATTAAGGAACTCATAAGGTAAATGACTCGATATAGGTATGCTTACATTTTTTTAAAAATTTGGATACAAATGTTGCAATTTCAGTTCATGAAAAAACAAATCCTAACGGTGTTTCAACTTAAAAATGTTACTTTTATAGCCATGATATTTACCTTAACTTTCAATTTTAATGTATGTGTATGCTTTTAAATAAATTGGAATACACTGGCTTGAACAGTTATGGTTCCACTCACTTACCAATGTATGATCGTATACTCAAACTAGTGATGAGCTGAATCGAATTATTTTCAGGAAATACACACATGTACAAAACAATATTAAAACACTTATTTTTCTTACAATATAATCTGGATCTTGACTTACCGATTCGAATAACATTAAAATTAAAACACGGATAACTGACTAATTTGATTATGTTTGTCAGAAATATTTGATTAACTGATAATTAATTTCTTTTCGGATACGTGATTTGACTGATAGTCATGGTAACATGCTATATGTCAGAAATAAAAAATCTTGTAGAACGCCTAGTTTTTCAGAACCATTAGGTATCGTTATTAAACTTTGATAGAAATTTTTAATTTAACTACATTGCTTTTAAACAGTATTTAATATCTCCCCAAAAACAACAGTGTTGTAAAAAAATCCCCCGCCAAGAAAACCTTAAATACTCAGCCTTAAAAAGTTATGATATCGAGTTTTCCCGCCAAGTTTGTGCCAAACTACAACTAACCTGTATGTATAGTTCTTTTAAATTGTTTTCAGTTTTGCCAGGCGGGAAGCTTTGTCTTGTGAGGTGGTTGCTTAATGAGTAAAAACTTCCCGCCTGGCAGGACTGAAAACAATTTAAAAGAACTATACATACAGGTTAGTTGTAGTTTGGCACAAACTTGGCGGGAAAACTCGATATCATAACTTTTTAAGGCTGAGTATTTAAGGTTTTCTTGGCGGGGGATTTTTTTACAACACTGTTGTTTTTGGGGAGATATCACATGTTTTTGCATTAATATTATTTCTTTGCCTGTTTTTTTTTTCTCTTCAAAATTTACTTTGCATGTTTTTTTTCCCTTCAACATTTTTCTTGGCGGTCCGACATCTGTGGTTTTCTTGGCGGCATGCATTTGGTGCAAAAGTTCAAGGATCTTTTTCAGTCTAGGATAAATTTGAAATCAATCACAATGTACCACCCGAACCGACGCAAAACAAAGCTAGTTGCTAACAATACTACGATTAAATTAAAAGTTTAAAAAAAAAAAACCCAACCCTTACTGCCTAGAGCCGCTAGGGGCCTTATTACTGCCGATCTCATATTAAAATGAACTAAATTGAAGATCCCTTTTAAAAGCCTTATGCAATAAAATCAATTACAAATATTTTATTTGTTAACAAATAGAAACTGGCAACAGATGAAATTATAAATCATTGAGTTTTCTTTCCTCGTGGCCCAACAATGAAAACATAAATGCTCAGATGTTGAACAGAGCGAGTAGATAGAAATCGGACCAATTTTAAGCATTAATAACTCCGGGGTGCGATGACCCCGGGGGGTAAATTTTGGGAAAATGTCCTCAATGTCTCATCGAGAATATTCATACCAAAAATCAACACTAAAGACCCACGGGGAGAAAAGATACGGAAAATAAAAACGAGGGGGGAGGGGGTGGGGGGTCAAAAAACCCCCTATGCCGAGCTTTGGGACAAAATAAATGTGGGTGCAAAAGCAGAGCTCAATCCGAGTTACCGTTTAGTCTGGACCCCTGTCAAACAATTTCTAAAAAGTGCGAAAAATAGCGATTTTATAACATATATCACCCCTCCCCCTGAGGGTCCTGGATGTTTTGCTTTAGTATGTGCCGTCAGGGGCCGCTGGAGATTGAGTATACTAAAAATGAACTCTAAGGATCTTTATGGGGCTGAGATACAGAGGGGTGAAAACCCCGGTTTGGTTACTCGCGTAAACAGTCCTTGTCGCTCTTTTACATTTTTATTGGCGAGGAAAATTTCTTGGCGGCTTGTATTTGGTTTTCTTGGCGGGGCGGGACGCTCCCGCGTCCCGTGATTTCATACATTGTAAAACTTCAGAAAAATATATTGCAAAATATAGTTGTTAAATGTTGCGAAATTTTATATCCACGTGTTTCCTCTATGAATTATGAAGCAATTTGTAAAATAATAATAATTTAAAGAATAAGTGTATTATTCATTTATACATTTTTAAGCTGAATATAGTTTTTATATACAGTAGACGTTGATCCACTCAATATTTTTATGAACGTTCAATTTCAACGTTTTGTTTTTTCTGGTTACTGCTTTAAATGAATTTGTAGTAGAAGGTTAATGTTACGTGTCATAAGATTTAAGAAAAGTTGTAGAGTAGCAAAAGTTTTTATTCAACATCTAAGTGTTTTTTCGGACATTAAAATCCCTATGATATGAAACCTATCATCCCTATGAACCCCTTGATCCCTATGTGATAATATTAGTTGCAGGGATGATTATCAAAAAGAGGGGAGGGGAGAACTACTTCATCGATATTTTAAGGGGAGGGTGTTGGCCGCTCTTTGGACGACTTTGGTCCTGGATATAAATGTAATCATTGATTCGGCTAAATAAATTTAGCATTTAGAGCTTAAGAATACTTATTAATTCTCCAAGCATTTATAATGTCACACCTGGAAGGATGACAAAGTTTCTAGAGTTCATACAATACTTACAACACTATGAGATTAAATTCAAACTAATACCAAGAAAATGGCAAACGGTCTGCAAGTCAAAAATAAAGTCTTCACACAAAAATTTTGAGAATAAGAATCTCTGTTCCCAAACGCAAATTAACCAATAAAATATACATGCACTGTATTACAAATAGGTGAGGGGGGCGGTAATGGAATTAGCAATCTCTATGCCTGTTAGTAATAGGTGTTGAAAGTAAAAAAGAAAGACAAAAAAAAAAAAAGGACTTGTTGTTAAAATCATTCAAAAAAAAAAAAGAAAGAAAGAAAGGAAAAGAGAAAAACGAAGAGTGCGAAATGAGAACAGGCGAGTTTTCTCCCTAACGCAAGGACCTCACATTCTGCTCCTGTACGCAATGAGGAGACACTTCCCTCTCCACCGCTTTGGTTAGGGACAAAGGGAAATCTCGGGCCAGGGAAGATGGGCCCACAGGTCGAATGTTACAATGGGGTGTCATCAGAGAAACGCTCTTCTTAATCCAGCCACTGCGATTGGCTAAAAGCGGAGTTGGCCGCGGGCCTACTGAGAGCGGCCCTCAAGCTCGTTCTAAAAGCCGTGCGAAGCGCTAAAATTGATGGAGTTAGAAATCTTTCTTGTGCTGTGTTAGCGATGTGCGGGGGGGGGGGGGGGACTGTAGGTTTAAAATATGTTTTGTGCACTATGTTTTTTTGTTTTTTTTTTAGTTTTTTGAACAGAAATACAAAACGATATGTTTTAATTATGTATTAGTTTTTCTTCCATTTTTTCTGGGTGGGCCCGGCCCATAGTGAGGAGCCGCCCCTGATTCCAGGATATCTTAAAAGAATTTCCAGATTTGACAAACCCCACCTTAGTGCATAAATCAATTCCACATTCCACAGTGCATCACATCTTAACAAAAGGCCCGCCTGTGTATGCTAAACCTCGGCGTTTACACCCATCGATTTATGACAAAGTAAAAGGTGAATTCGAATATCTATTAGAGCAAGGGATTATTCGTCCGTCAAAAAGCCCTTGGAGCTCACCTTTACACTGTGTGCCTAAAGCGGATTCATCTGTTAGACCAGTGGGTGATTACCGTAAATTAAATTCTGTCACAGAATTTGATTCTTATCCTATTCCCTATCTTCATGATTTTTCCCATGCACTTCATGGTAAGTCAATTTTTTCTAAAATAGATATTTTTAGGGCATACCACCAAATCCCTATTCATGAACCCGATATTCCAAAAACTGCAGTTACCACCCCATGGGGCCTTTATGAATTTACTAAATTAAGTTTCGGTTTAGTTAATGGTTCTCTGTTGGCAATTGGTTATGTTATCTTGTTCCCATGCAAATCGACCTTGTGCACGTCGGCTGGGGGCGTGCCGATGCGATGACGTCATCGCGAATCAAAGATCGGCACGTGCCGAGTCGGCGTGTATAAGTAAGTGTGCTTCGGCGTGTGTAAGTGGTTGGGTGTAAGTAAGTGGGTTGATGGATGAGTCCATTCTTCGATTGTGCCTTGTTTTTATTAGCTGTTATGTTTTTGGCGAGTCTGCCTTTTTCGTTTAGATTTGTAACGAAGGATTTTAATAAACTAAATGTTTTTTTAAGAAGGATAGTTTTCACTTAAAGTTAGTAATTAAATAAAAACCCCAACAAAAGGTTATGGGCCGCTCTGCCCATTATAAGTTTAAAAGTAATCTTTTTGAGAGATATGTTGGCTTTAGGGGCCGTATTTAACTGAAATCGACGCGATTTTCAAGTTTAAAGATTTTGCAACTTTTGCATACTTCGTTTAAGCCATGTCGTTGCTCCCCGATGGTTTTGAGTTGCTAAATAAGAAAAATTGGGATAGATGGAAAATTGATGTAAAAGTTTTGCTGCTAGACAAGGGATGTTGGAAATTTATAGAAGGAGAAGAAGTTTTAGATGAGAAAGTTACTGGTCGTGAGCGTAACGAATTTCTTCTATTGCAAGATAGAGCTTATACTACACTTTATTATGCGATAAAGCCAGAGTTTCGACCGCTAATTCAAGATACTGCGGATGGGAAAAAAGCATGGGAAACTTTACAAGCTCAATTTGAACCAAAAACACGGGCCCGTATAATTCAACTTTTGGATGACTTTTTTAACATTCGTTATAAAGATAATGAAGAAATGGGTTTGTTTATAGCTAGAATTAAGTTAGCTGTTAAAAAACTTAACGACGCGGGACATGCACTTGATAAGCTTTTCCAAGGATTTCAAGTTATTCGCCATTTGCCGCCGGAATATACCGGTACAATCCAACTAATTTACCGTTGGAAGGACGAGGATTTTGATATAGACAAGATTGCCGATGAACTGGTTAAAGAAGAAAGCCGACTAAAACAGGTAAAAGCAGACCATGAAAATCCTGAGGTGAGTACTTTTAATATTTCTAATAGAAGTAAGAAGACAGAAAAAGTAAATGAAGAAATAGGAAAGGCTAAATTTGTTAAAAATGCGAAGAATAGAAAAGTAATAGGACCGTGCCATAGATGCCATCGTTACGGCCATTTAATAGCCCAATGTAAAAATAATTTTAACGTAAGTCGTAACAATTTTTCAAATTTCAATGACAAATATTCTATGTTAGTTGAAAGTTTTATATCAACATCAGAATCTGGAGCTGAAAAAGATAATAGCAGTAAATTTAATTGGGTTTTTGATTGCGCAGCAACAACACATTTTTGTAACAACAAAAACTTAATGAAAAATTTTGAAGAAATTTCTGACGTAAATATGGCTTTGGCAGTAGGAAACGCAAATAGTAAAGTCTTGGGAAGAGGAACGGTAAGATTTGCTGTCAATATGAACGGAAAAGTAAATTGGATCGAGTTAACAGGCGTATTATACAACCCAAACATGAGAAGAAATTTAATCTCCGGTGCACGTTTAGAAGCAGCAGGTGCTCATTTTGTAGGAAGTAAAGGGAAAATTTGCGTGTTCTTTAATGATTGGCGTAAACTATTTTATGCTAAAAGAAAAGAAGGTTTATATTACGTAGAACCGCTTAGATACGATACCGTAGAAAATAAAAGAACTGAAAGCGGATTTAACGTAAATGCCGGTAACGTTAAACAAACAGAAATAGCTACTCTTTGGCATAGGAGGTTTTGTCACATAAATTTTGATTATATTCAAAATACTAGTAGAAATCAAAGCGTGAATGGTCTTCCGAACATAGAAAAACCCGATGAAAAATGCGAAGTTTGCATTTTAGCTAAGTCAAATCGGATTTCTTTTAAACCAACTCCTAAGATGTCAAGTTCTCCGTTGCAACTAGTTTCTATGGACGTATGTGGACCATTACCAACGCCATCAAAAGCAGGCAGTCGGTATTTTCTTTCCATAATTGATGACTTTAGTCGTTTTGTGACTGTTTACACTTTAAAACGGAAAGATGAAGTTTTGAGTAAATTTATTCATTTTCATAAGAAGATGGAAAGGATTACGGGAAAGAAATTAATTAGTATTCGCACAGATAATGGAGGTGAATTTTGTAATGAAGAGTTTGAACGGTATCTAAATTCTTTCGGGATTCAACCCCAAAGAACAAATACATTTACACCAGAAGAAAACGGAGTTTGCGAACGTTTCAATAAAACAGCCTTAGATGGGGTAAAAGCAATGTTAAAAGACGCGAAAATGAGTAACGAATGGTGGGCAGAAGCATTATGTTGTTTCACTTTCACTTGGAATAGAATTTGCCACAAAGTAACCAAAACCCCCTTTGAATTATTTTTTAAAAGAAAACCGTCAGTGATTTTCTTAAAAGCTTTTGGAAGTAAAGCTTACGTTAATGTTCCGAAGCAAAAGAGAAACAAATTAGAAATGCGTGCAGTTGAGGGAATAATGGTTGGGTATGCAATAAATACCAGGGGTTACAGAATTTGGTTAACTAACGAGCAGAAAGTAATTGAAACATGCAACGTTAAGTTTAACGAAAATAAAAATGCAGTGGAAGAAGTCCTGGACCCAATAGTAAAACATAAAAAACGTACACAGTACGTCGAATTTCATTACGAATTAAATGATGAGGAAAATGCGCAAAAGGGCGAAGATCAAATTTTTAGTGAAGGATCAACTGATCAAATTTCAGAAGAAACGGGATCTACATCCGCGAAAAGCGCATCGGATTTGAATTGGGTTAGAAATGCGGTGCCAAGACCAGACGGAACGCGAACTGATATTTATTACTACTTGGAGGGAACAAAACAAAGATTTAGATCGTGCAATGATATTGAAAGATATTGCGAAAGTAAAAATTTAAAATTCGAAAGAGAACTGTTCGATTTTAGCGGGAAGAACGTTTTTACGGGAAAGATTCAACTCTCTAATGAAACAGCGCGAGAACCTGAAAAGAACGAAGCTAACATTGTTGAGGTGCGAATTCCAACAAGTTTCAAAGACGCGGTACGATCTGAAAACGCCGAAGATTGGAAATTAGCAATGCTAGACGAATTGAACACTATGAAGTCGCGGGACGTGTGGGAATTAGTAGATAAACCCCCGGATAAAGTTGTGCTAGGAAATCAATGGGTCTACAGTGTGAAAAAGGATGTAAATAATAAAGTTTCAAGATTCAAGGCAAGGCTAGTAATTTTCGGAAACAGACAAAATCCAGAGGATTTTATAGATATTTATTCGCCCGTAGTTAATTTTTCTATTATTAGGTTATTCTTTTGTATTCTAGTATGTTTTTATGGATGGAAAAACTGTCAAGTCGACATTAAAAACGCCTATTTATACGCCGAGTTAAAAGAAAGAATTTATATGTACCAGCCAACTGGTTTTATTGAGGATAAAGGCAAAGTTTGTCTTTTAAAGAAATCAATTTACGGTCTGCATCAAAGCGGACGAAACTGGTATTTAGAAATTGAACAAGTCCTAAAAAGTATTAATTTTGTTAAAGTAGAATGGTGCAATTGCGTATATAAAGGACGCGATACAATTCTATTACTGTATGTAGATGATATTGTAATATTTGGGAAAGAAAACCAACACATAGATGAAGTTATTAAAAGTCTCCGAAAAATTTTCGATTTAAAAGTACTCGGAGAAACGCGAAGATTGTTAGGAATCGAATTTTATCCAGATGATAAAAATTTATCTTTGCATCAACAAAGTTACATAGAAGAAATTTGTGAAAAGTTTAAAAAATATAAAATCCCGATAACTTCTTTACCCATAACGAAAGGAACTGTTATTTCAAAATTAGATTGTCCAAGTTCGGAATGCGAAATTGAAAAAATGAAAAAAATCCCGTATCGAAGTTTACTAGGAAGTTTGGCTTTTCTAGCTAACAGAACAAGACCCGATATCACTTACGCGGTGAATGTTTTGTCTCAAGTTCAAGAAAACCCGGGAATTAAACACTGGGAAATGTTGCTTAAGCTTTTGGGTTACGTGAGATCTACAAAGGAGTACAGATTAAATTTGTCCGATGTGAAGAAAATCGAGATGCATAGTTTTTCCGACGCAGATTACGCTGCAAGTAGAGACGATCGTGTGTCTTTAGGTGGAATGATAATTTTTATAGACAACGTTCCGGTTGTTTGGAAAACATCGAAACAAAAATGTGTGAGTTTGTCCTCGATGGAGTCAGAGTATATAGCTCTCTCTGACGCGGCTAAAGAATCGATTTGGTTGAAAAATGTTCTAGCAGATGAAAATTTGAACTTTAATCTTGGAAATTGTACTTTATTTTGCGACAACAAATCGGCAATTGATTTTACAAAATCAAGCATAGAAAATGCGAGAACAAAACACATTGACGTTAGATATCATTTCATTCGCAATTTAATTAGTGATGGAATTTTTGATTTAAAGTTTATTTCGGGTAAAGAAAACATTGCGGACTTATTCACGAAACCGCCTACAAAATTGGAGTTACAGCAATTTTGTGAAAAGGTGTTTATTTGAACCCTTTAGGTTTTGAAAAGAAAAAAAAAAAAATCTCGGACTTTGAATTTAGACCAGCGAGATGCTGTTCAAGAACTTTGAACTTTTGATTTTGAACTTTAATTCATAGTGAATTTTTGAGATTTAGTTGTGTGGAAAATGTGTTGTTGAACATGCGATTTATTTATTTTTGATAATGTTTTTTGAAATGTTAGTTACATTTGCAGTTGATCTTTTGTTGAATAATTGATATTGTTTGAATGAGGATTTGCATGGGAAGGGGGCCGTTGTTGGCCATTGGTTATGTTATCTTGTTCCCATGCAAATCGACCTTGTGCACGTCGGCTGGGGGCGTGCCGATGCGATGACGTCATCGCGAATCAAAGACCGGCACGTGCCGAGTCGGCGTGTATAAGTAAGTGTGTTTCAGTTGGGTGTAAGTAAGTGGGTTGATGGATGAGTCCATTCTTCGATTGTGCCTTGGTTTTATTAGCTGTTATGTTTTTTGCGAGTCTGCCTTTTTCGTTTAGATTTGTAACGAAGGATTTTAATAAACTAAATGTTTTTTTAAGAAGGATAGTTTTCACTTAAAGTTAGTAATTAAATAAAAACCCCAACATTCTCAAACTTTTATGCGCTTTATGCATGAAGTGTTACGCGGTTTATCTTACTGCTATGTTTATTTGGATGATATTCTTATTTTTTCTGAGTCTGTTGAAGAGCACAAAATTCATCTTCGTCAGATTTTTGAGAGGTTAACTTTATATGGCTTAAAATTAAATGCATCAAAATGTGTGTTAGGTAAATCAGAATTAGATTTTCTAGGTCATTTAATTACTCCTGCAGGTATTAAACCCTTACCTAGTAAAGTGCAAGCTATTCTTGATTATAAACAACCTGAAACTGTACATGAGTTACGAAAATTTTTAGGTCTCATGAATTTTTACAGAAGATTTCTACCGCACGCAGCGGAAGCACAACTTTTGCTGCATGATTTCTTAAAAGGATCTGTAAAAAAGAAAGATAATACAGTAATTAACTGGTCAACTTCAGCTATTGCCTCATTTCAAAAATGTAAACAATTGTTGGCTGATGCTACTCTTTTAGCTCATCCTTCTCCATCTGAAAAACTTGTATTGCATACTGATGCTTCCGATTTCGCAATAGGCAGTGCACTACATCAACTTGTTGATAATGAGTTGCAACCACTTGGTTTCTTTTCGCGACGCCTAACTCCAACTGAAATGAACTACAGCGCTTATGATCGAGAATTACTTTCAGCTTATGCCTCTATTCGGTATTTTCGTCACATGCTAGAAGCAAGAGAATTTATTTGGTATACTGACCACAAAGCCCTGGTATTTGCTTTTCGTCAAAAACCTGAAAAATGTTCACCTCGACAAATTCGCCAATTATCATTCATTTCTCAATTTACTTGTGATGTGCGCCATATTTCAGGGAATTCTAATATTTCAGCGGATATAATGAGCCGCATTTCTGCTATAGCCCTCCTAAGTAAAATTGATTACGATCAAATATCCCAAGCACAAGCTTGTGACCCCGAATTAAAATTACTGTTATCAAAAGCTAATTCCCTACAGTTAAAAAAAACTATACTCCCAAATTCTGAGACAGAATTATACGGTGATTTCTCCACTGGAATTGCTCGCCCCTATATCCCAAAAGAATTCCGACAAGCAGTGTTTGAGAGTGTACATAACCTTGCACATCCTGGCTCTCGTCGCACTAGTAAGCTCGTCCGGCAGCGGTTCATCTGGCCCTCGGTGTCTTCTGATTCTGCAAAATGGACCAAGTATTGCGTTCCATGCCAGAAATCCAAAGTGCACCGCCACATTAAGTCGCCGCTTCAGAATTTTAATGAACCGTCCGGCCGATTTCATCATGTGCATCTGGATATTGTGGGTCAACTCCCGCCGTCTAACGGATACATCTACTGTCTTACGATGATAGATCGGTTTTCCCGAAAATCGAAGCTGTGCCTATGAAAGATATGACAGCCCCAACAGTTGCAGAAAATTTCTACAACACCTGGATTTCCCGTTTCGGATGCCCCTCCATCATAACGACCGATCAAGGCAGGCAGTTTGAATCCGAGTTATTTCGCTCCTTGTCGAAATTTCTCGGTGTGAAAAAAATCCGCACGACTGCCTACCATCCAATCGCAAACGGGTTAATAGAAGAATTTCACCGCCCTTTAAAGCAAGCGATTAAATGTTACGCAACTGATCGCTGGACGGAAGTTCTCCCCACTGTGATGCTTGGTCTCCGGTCCGCTCCGAAACTCGATCTAGGCTGTTCCTCCGCGGAACTTGTTTACGGTTTCTCCCTTCGACTGCCTGGGGACTTTTTCGATGAAAGCAGTGCTCCTAGTGATCCCACCACATTTGTCGAAAAATTAAAGGAGCACATGCGTCATATTCGCACACCACCGATGTCGCGTCATGGATCCAAACCAATTTTTGTGCCATCGTCGATTTTGACCACAGAATATGTGTTTTTGCGTCGTGATTGTGTCAAGCAGCCATTACGTCAACCGTATGATGGTCCTTACCGAGTCATCAAACGCAATAACAAGGTGTTCGACATCGACGTTAATGGTAAGGTGGTTTCTGTCTCCATTGACAGATTAAAACCTGCATACATTGTGAAACCTCCAGCACCTGATCCATGTTCTACAGTTACTACTCCCACTGCAGCACCTCAGCCTTCAGTAGTGCAGCCTAGCACTACAGAACCTGCACATCAAACAACCCGTTCGGGACGTAAAGTTCGTTTCCCGGATTGGTTTCATACATCAAAAAAATGAAAAATAATCGCTGTCGCTAGGAGGGGAGTATGCAGCGTCCATCAGTTATTTCCCACACATAGCCATGTATCACGTTCACAACACAAGCACATCACGCGCTGTGCACGTGAACGCCAACCAATGAGAAAAATCTCACCCACATTCACGTGTACATCACGTGTACACCACGACCTGTGCATGTGGACATTGGCCAATGGGAAGCTACGAGCTGCATCCCTCTTCTGGGTCTCGACCCCTCAAGCTTTACTTCGAGCACAACCGCCGCATCAACAGGATGCGTGCCAATCTGTTTCCTCTTTATACATAGCATTTTTGTAAATAGTAATTTAATCAAGTCAATAAATGTTTGATAAAAACTCTCTTTAATCGGGTGTCACAGCACTTTTATTTGTGTTCTGGTTAAATATTTTTTATTTTAAATATATGTGTGCGCTTTCAACATTATTTAATTTGAGTATGCTTTGGTGAAATCGGCCGGTTGCCTACTACTTTTCAGCTAACTACTGATTTAAATAATTTATTTTTATGAAGAATAAAATATAAAAATATTAATTAAATCAGAGTCTTATAAATAAGATAATAAATACGAGTTTATTATCAATCTATTTTCTATTATCAAATTTCAGACATTTCATTGGAAAATAGGGTAATAATTTAGATGAAAAAAAAATTAATAACCATTAAAATCACCGGCCGATTTTACCAAAGCATATTCAAATTAAATAATGTTGAAAGCTCACACATATATTTTTTAAAAAAAATATTTAACCAGAACACAAATAAAAGAAACAATTTTTCAGCACTATGTCTGCTTCGCTTATCCCCTGGCTAGTACGGAAACTAAAATTATGGTATTCAATCATTTATACAAACTAATTAGAGCAATTAGGAAGAATTTTAAACAAAATACAAAAAAAAATCAAAACTAGTTAAAAATGGATTAATAACGATAGCTAAATATAATAACAATTCAATCGAATTACAAAGATGTATTTCATCTGTTGCAGTTAAACCTCAAGTTCTATTCAAAGATGGTACAAATTCTTATAAGGATGTGAAATGTATCTCAGTAATACTCTAACAGTACATATTTATATCATGAGAGCAGACAAAATTTACTTTCAGGAGGGGGGGGGGGGACCTCACAGGCCTTACATGTAAAAAATGCAGCCAAGAATGTTAAAACAAGGGTTGGGGGGATGTTGACCCCCCTAAATTCCTGTAACATAATTATTAAACACCCAAAATTTTTCATTTTTTATTTAAATAATTGTTATCACCGAGTTTCCCAAGAAAAATAATTTGTTCATAAATTTGAAACTAATTATATTAGCAACTAAATACAGACAAGTACCGTTCGATGTGTGCATGTTTTAGTTATTTGTTTCTTTTTAGAGAAGAACTTTAACCTTTTGCACATAATTACAAGTTACATTTTGACCATCAACTAGAGAAACGTACATTTAGCAAGAAAATAGACTGCAACATACGCATGCATTTCAGTACAAAATATTTGAGTATTATTTTGAACCTTGAAATAAATAAATCAATAAATAAATAAATATTTTTAAAAAATTAATAATTAAATTACTAAATAGTTGTTCGCTATAATGAGAAAATAATTAACTTGAAAGAAAGAATATTTTATGTTAGCTGCAGAATGATTGAAGTCTCAAAACTGTTTTTTAATTGATAGCTTTAATCATCATTTTAAATACTATTAATACTTCCAAGCAATAAATACCGTTTTAGACAGCTGTTTTAATTTTTAAAAGTTTTAGTTCATATTTTAATGTTGAAATAGTAAAATTTTTATCTGAAAGATATTCCCTTAAGATGAATTTAGCTTTGTAAAAAAAAATATCTTCCTCATCGCATAAGCTATAACACGTTAATCGAATAACCGGAAGTAAAGAATACCAATTGTACATGTTGCTCCACCTAGCAACAAAGTTTGTCTCAAGCATGCCCTATTATACTCACTTGTACGCTTCTTTCAAGCATATGAGTGAGCTGTTTCTATATCACATAGGTATGTCAGTAAAGGAGCTGGGGATACCACCAATTAAGCTAATTGGCTGATCACTGGGAAAAGGATAATTGGCAAATTAATCAATGGTAGGTTAATACTTAGTTATGCAGTTGCTCCATTCCTGTTATTTTCTTTTTTTAACCAACTTTAACAAAGGAGGAGGTTATACAATTCGTTGAAGAACTTTTTTTTTTGTATGTTATAAGATTACTCGAGACGCCACCAAAAATTCTTTTTTTTGTTTGAAAGGTTTTTTTTCCAATTGGTCCGATTGTCTCGTGGTCCGAGTTTGATAACGGGAACCTGCAGAAATCGATCGAAATAGAAATTGTGATCACAGTATTTGTAATAATGACAATTTTGAATGTAAGGCTTCTCTGGATTACATATTGAAATTCATTTCTATGGTCTTTTGGAATTTTTTATCGTTATATATATATAATGTCCTGAGATAATATATGTAAATATTAACGCACAAGCAATACTGCTGAAGTCTCAGACTTAAAATTTGGCAGGCATGCCCACATGATTCCGAAAGTATCCACTAAGAAAAGATTTTTCAAAATATCAATTAGTTTGGGAGAAATTAACTAAAATCTCTTAATTTCTACGAAATTAAAACCTGTAATTGAAATTTAAATCCCTTATTTTCGAAGGCTTTCCTCCATTTAAATCATTATTCTGTACTTCATCTCAACTTTTGGTCTATAGCGAATTTTAAATTTGATATGTTTTTGTTTCTTACGTGATCTTCGGGGCTTTTCTCAAGTCATATAATGATGTTTCTGTCTTTTGCTTTCACTTTTTCAAAACTAGAAATGTTTTTAAGAACATCATCTACATATATAAAGATAACGGGCTCCGTTTGTATGCATGTTTGTAACCGATGGCTAGAAGCCTCCACAGCACCTGCAGACCTGCAACTTAGCACAAAATTTGAACTTATCCCCGTGAAATGCACCTTGAAGGCCAAATTCTAACTTTCGAATTAGTTATTTTTAAATTAATTACTCTCATTTTTGGTGTGTCCGGCATAGTTGAGAGGGGGGGGGGGTGACTTCCCCCAAACATTATACATCACTGGAAAGGATTTTTTTTTCTGAAAAAGACAGTTTTGGGACATTTCTCTCCGTTAATTAGAACAGGAGTGATTAATTGATCAAATTTAGTCAATTTTCAAGGCTTAACTCTATACGCAAAACTGAAACACAAGATCCATTTTCCAGACAAACTCCTCTTTCTTCAATGTTTTTAATTAACGTATAGGGTTAAGCCTTGAAAATTGACTAAAGTTGAGTAATTAATATCTTCTGTTACCTACTTAACTTGATGTCTTTTTGATTTATTTAACAAATTACTTTAAACTTTAACTGGATTTTTAGTGGAATTTAAAAGTTTGTGGAGCACAGTTGAATTAAAGAATATGATAATTTTACTTCAGAGGGTTAGAGTGACTTTAACTTTATTCACTTGACTTCCTTTACATTTATTGCACGGGCATTGCCATGTGGGTACTGCTAGTCACAGATAAAAAAACATTTTCACACAGATAGATAAAGTACATTTACACTTAAGAGAATAAAATAAAAATATTTTTGAAAAAAAAATTGAACCGACTTCAGAACTTCAATCTGAAAGTGCTCTAAAAAGTAAAAAATAAATTTATTCTTTGAACACTATCGAAACCACATTTAAACATAAGTTTTGAAGTTGGCGCAAAAATTATAGGTAAAATGATGTTTTCTATATTTTACCAACCTTTTTCAGAGCAACCATTGAAAATCAAGGGCTGAATATTCATACCATTACATAAATATGTGGTTGTCAATGTAGTGTATGCATTAAAGAACCTGGATTAATTGAAATCTATATTTATAGTTGAATTATAGCTTCGAATGATTCTATTTGATCTTTTCGCGCTAACTCCAAAACTTATGTTAAATGTTGTATCGATGGTGTTCAAAGAATAAATTTATTTTTTATTTTTTAGGGCACTTGCAGATTGAAGTTCTGAAGTTGGTCCAATTTTTTTTTCAAAAATATTTTTTTATTTTTATAATTTTGACTTTTTAGAATTAGTTAATAGTTTCTCTCATTCACTCATAGTAGGAATAATGAACTCGACTAATCAAATATTGTTATAAAGAAAATATCTTACTTAAAAGCAGATGCCATCTCATGCTTCAGTATTTTTCTTGGAAACAGAAACAGGTGCTGCAACCCCTTCCCTCCCAAACCCTTAGTTTTGACTTTGATACACATTGCCAATGGTAATTAAAAAAAGTGATTTGCTCATATAAATAAAATGTAGTTTTTTAATTTCTTCTAAAAATTATAAAGTATCATTCAGAAATTAAATAGTCCATTTTTATTGATTTGATTATTTCATTACTCCTCATGTTCGCTTTTCTAGCAAATCTTTCAGTACAGTGACATTAATTTCTGTTAACCGTTTATAAAGACGTTTCTAGTTGTGTAATTTTCATCGGTAGTATCGAGTTGGGAGGAATGGGTCAGCGCTATTTTTATGCCGAAATAAAATGTGAAAAAGTGTTTCTAGCTTGTCGAGGAGGTGTAGCAGCTTTCAAGACTCTTGCTGCTGCATCTATTGTACAAGCTAGAAAGAATTTTTCACACAATATATCGGCATTTATGCAGTGCAATCCCATCCCTCTTGTAGTGCCATTTCTTCCGATTCTCCCCTTCTTTTCTTAAGAATTTCTTTTAGGTATAAATGTTTTTGATTTTGCTATAGAGGTATTTTTTTGAAAGAAGATGTGTCTTTATCCAGACCGAAATATTTTCTGTCAAATTTTACACCTGGACAAGTATTAAATTGGGTAAAAAAAATTGAGATCTATATCCACATCTGTGGACCTAAACATAAATGACCTGTATCCACGGACCTTCATTATCAACGTCCAGTGCACCTAGTTCAGCACGTCTAGTTCATACACATAAAAAAACACCTGTACTCTTATTCCTCCCCCCCCTTCTTAGCACATTTTGGTTGCTCTAGTTATTAGAGCATTGCTAAATGGTTTGTGCACGACCAAAAATATTTGATCTTAGAAAGTACAAATGATACCATTTTCTGTTATTGCACATACCCAAAATTAAGAATTTTTTCTTGCATTTACGCTAGATTTTATGGAGTGAAGAAGCAGAGAAAGGGGAGAGGGGATTTTGCAACATTTTTACAAACTCTCTCTTTTTTGCAGGTTTGAAAAATCCTGTTGCCTGATTTTGCACTATCGAAAATCATATTGTGATACAGTACATGACAAATGAAAGCTCTCTATTTTTTGAAAATTAATTTTTGCAATTTTATATGTACATATGAATTTTAAGTGCAGTGAAATAGGTTGTGAAAATTTGAGATGTGCGACTACAATAAGTGCTCTAGTTTTACTTTTTTTTGAGTATTATTTCCTTAAATTTGCTCAATTGTTTTTAAATATATAACTAGTAAGATTTATTTATTTTCAGCACATTTTGCCAATGACAATATGCTTTCAAACCCAAACAAATGCAGTGCATTACAAATTGTGATGTGATTTATTTTAATTTGCTCATATATGTGAAAAATGTTGTATTATTTATATTTTAATAAATATTTATTAACTTTAAGTCTTTGAGCTAATTATATTTTCTGAGTAAAGGCTCAGGAGAGTTGTAAAAGTTAACTTTTAAAATAAATTTGCTACTTCTATAACCACCAATTTGGTACAAAAAAGGAGAACCACTCCACAACCTTAATTTTTTTTTTTTTTCAAATGGGGCTGCAGTAGAGGCACAACCTTTTGCAGACCTAGTGCAATCCCCCAAGTATACATTCATTCTTTCACGTAGCCCCAGAATCGGCGGAATGCCATTACCACGAGAATTTTGACGCCCAGTTGCCGCCAGATGGAGGCACCTGGGCTCTTTTTGATGCAAAAGCAACTTTTTGATGCAACCTTAACACTACTCATGAGAAGTGTTTAGTATAAAAACTAGCTCAATCCTTGAATTTCCAAAAGTGTTGCTCACATAATTTGGTGCTTCATTGTCAGTATTCTTGAGCTCAATCCATGTGAGACTATGTAAAAAGGGACAGTGGAGCCTCAGAGATCTGAAATCTCGAGTTATCCAATTCGCTCACCGCATCTCATACTTTCAAGGGAAAAATTTAAGTGGGATGTTAAAAAATGAATTTTCAATGACATTGAACACCGGAATGTAACTTTTTAACAGCTCTTGAATTAATTTTTCATAGTTCAAAACTTCTACTATTCCCTAAGAAATGTGTCACAACATTTTAAATATCAATCCTTGCTGATTTTTTAAAAATCACTTAAGCTAGCTTCAAGCTTTGGTCCTTCAGAAGCTTTCTCATTTGTGAGCCAATGAGAATACCCTCCTTAATTTTTGCATAAATGAATGATACGAACTGTTTATTCAAATATTGAAATCGACACCCTTCTTAATCCATTGCTTTAACGAAATTCTTCATCAATTGTTAATGGGCAAAGATGGAAGAATATTTTTAATCAATTAGAGGAAAAATTTGGATATTTTTTTTTCATCAGCAATATATTGTTTGCTTTCTGGCTATTTCTTTTTCATACAATGTTTATGTTTTACCCTGTTATCCAACTTGCTTAGAAAACAGCATTAGTTTGTATAAACGAGTAGCAGACCAACAAGAATAGTTATTACTTTAAAATCTGCACATATGTTCCAATTATGGTGTGAGTAGTTAATTTTATGAATCCATATCTTCGTAGGATAATTTTTTTATGCAAGAATTAGCTATTGGAACCGATGGCCGGGCATTTCTTTTATGGAGTACTACTGCCTTCAAGCTAGTTTTTGAGCCATCGATGAAAAATCACAATTCTTCTGAATTATATGGACAATTTAAAGCAGATATCAAAGTGAATTATTTTTCTGTTCTCTTTTAACATACTCTATAGCTGTAATAAAAAAAAAAAAAACATGAGTATATGGATCAAACGAAAAAAAAGTAATATACTTATCATTCCTATAGAATAGAGCCGCGTGCTCCACATCAGCGGAAAACGCGACCGAAACTGAAGGCAGAATTCGAAAATCCGTGTACTTTCTGTATGAACACTATTTAATCCATTTTACGTTTCTGCTTTACGCTCGCGTTTTCCGCTGAAGTGGAGCACGGCCCTTCCAGTGAATGAATACCTCGTATGTTTCCTAAAAAATAAGGTTTTGAAGCATATTTCTTAGATGAATTAGCAGAAGTAACTCCTTACTGCACATTTACCGAAAGAAAATGACTAGAAAATGCCGAATTTGTTCACTGCAGGGGTGCCCATCCCCCCCCCCACACCGAAAAATTTTTTTCACAATCCTATTGTGCTTTTTGTTTCCCTTTTTTTTTTATTTTTTTAAATATCATTTATTTATTTTTTAAATATTATTTTTTTAATATTATTATTTTTTTAATATTATTATTTTTTTAATATTATTATTTTTTTAATATTAATTGTTTGTTTGTTTGTTTTTTTAAAATATTTTTATTTATTTTTTTAAATTATAACTATTATTTTCTTATACATTATTAATTTTTTTAAACAAACATTCCAAGCACACACACACACAAAAATAAATAAAGAAATAATTTAAATTAAAAAAAATAATTAATAAATAATTTACGTTAAAAAATCAGTAAATAATTTTATTAAAAAAATTAATGAATAATTTAAATGAATAAATAAATTAGTTTAAAAAAATCCCCCCCCCCCCAAAACATTTTGATGGCGCAACTTGCGCCATAATCCCCTTCCTGTGGGCACCCCTGGTTCACTGGTTGGGGTGTTCATTCTCGGTCTCGGTATTTTTTTTCGTTCTAACCCCCCATAAAACCTGATGCAGAACCATAAAAGCTCCCAAATTCTTTTTTAAATACTACATATCGTCGCTTTGGAAGAATAACGCTGCTACTCAAAAAAATCGAAAAATGACATCTTTATATCATTTTGTTCAGAAAAAATCGATCTTTATGATGAACAAGGTTACAACTCAAAAGTGTCAAAAATATCCACTAGGGAGCAATTTTTGGAGAATACTGATGTAACTCAAACTACCTTTACTCTTTTTAAAATTACGTCATTCGTTAAAATGCCATTGAAGTCAAGCATGCTACATTAGAAAGAGATTAAAATGCGGTTTTTTAATGCTAGTTTCATTAAAATAGTCGCAATAGTTTTGAGAACAAGCGCGATAGAAGTTTCTGAAAAGTTAAAAATTGCTCTCCTGAAAAATGGGCTTTTTTTGAGTTGCGGCGTTATTCTTCCAAAGCGACGATATATCATGTAAAGTGTTTTTACTGTCCTATGGCAAATGCTACTATTTTTCCCGACGCTATAAATTTTTGAAATTGAAAATTCGCTTAAGTGAAAGTGTTCATTCACTGGTCTGTCTACCCTATAATCCAAACCGTATAAATGAAATTTCTTAAAATAGGAGGGTAATAGAAAATGTTTGCAATCATATTCTTTTTAGCACCTTGAAAGCTAAGAAGCACCCAAAATACATTGAGGAACAGAAAATTCGTTAAAATTTGTTTTTCAGTGTTATCAACCTTGTGACCGTGTAATTAAAAAAGATGATTAGATGCTATGGGTTTCTTACCTGGAGCTTAAACTACACCATACGGACTAGAACTACAGCTGAGTTTCAAAAATTTTTAAAAGTGGCGAAAAAAGTTATTGACCTTGAAACTTGATCTTTTTTCGAAAATCATCAACTTTGCGGCAGTAACTACAAAAGCAAAGAGTAACCCTTGTGGTTCTCAGCTTTTTTCAGTACTATACTATGGTAAGTAATTCACCCTATACTTATTTACGAGGGTCACTCACTAAGCAGATATCCGGGCACAAACAAGGCAAAAAAAGTATCGAAAATAGCATTTTCAATGGACCTTTGCTCCCAAAGAGTAGAGTGGGCTACCAAATGCTAGCATAAAGTAGTATCCATATTTTTAAAAAATGGTGTGGGTCACTAATTGTTTTTGGAGTAAAGCGATTATATATTTGGTACGATATATTCACTACCGAACTTTGACCTCTACTCAGGGGGGGGGGGGGAATGAAAAAAAAAAGAAACTTCACTTTTTCTTATATTCCAAACAAAACCTGAAACTTTTAGGAAAATTGAAAACATTGACTATCAAAAGTATCCGGCTTTAGAAAAAAAATGACTTAGGCAGGGATTCAAGTGAAACAGGCTATCGCAAATTACAATCGCTACTGGAAATGAATTACATTAGAACGTTTCTTGATAAAAACATCGTGACGTCAGCGTGACGTTTGCCTATGAAAAACGAGCTAGATAAAACGTCACAGCCTACTTGGCGAATAAGAGATCACTGACTGCTTGTGAGCTCTTATTGGCTCCACCCGTAGTGACGTCAGTGCCTAGTTAAGTTGATGATAATGTAATTCACTTCCAGTAGCGATTGCAATTCGAAGCGATTGCAATGGTGTTTCACTTGAATCCCTGCCTTAAAACTACAAAGGGCATTCCATAAAAACTGAGAGTTATTTTTTTACGTAGTAGCAATACCGCAAAACTAAAAACTGTGTAGTCGATATTTTCAAACTGTTAACTGTACATTTGTACGAAATTATAAACGAAGCAGACGGTTTTATTTTCCTAGTTCTGTGCTTGTTTAAAGAACTATTTTATTTGCCCTATAGAAATGGAGATGAGTGATTCCGACTTAAAAAACGAAATGCGTTGTGCCTTAAAATTTTCCTACTGCGTGCGCAAAACAGATGCTTCAAAATGTGATCAAAATCTCCTAAAGATTGTAATAACATGTGATGAAACTTGTTTGCATCATTATGATCCCCTTAGCAGGTCCGTAACAAGTGTATGGAAACATACTGATTCTCCGCCTCCGAAAAAAAATCCCACAAACCAAATCTGCTGGAAAGATCTTGATGATTATTTCTTTGATCATAAAGGTGTAATATATCAGCATGTTGTGCCTCCAAAAACAACTGTGAATGGTGAATATGATGTTTCAGTTTTGAAAACTTGGCGACAACACATCTCGAGAAAGCGTTATGAACTGGTAGGGAATCTGACATTACATCACGATAATGCTTGCCCGCATGTCGCTACTTCTTTTCAGCAATATCTTAGTGAATGCAATATTAAAATCATGCTACGTCTCCCTCACAGTCCAGTAGAGAGCTCTTTGAATCAGCTTCCAAAAAAGGGCTTCTTGTTTTGAAAAATGCTTGTTTTACTCTAAGTTTTTACGGAATGCCCCTTTTACTTATTAAAAATTTAAGCCTCTTTACACCTCCTCCTAATCCCGTAGAATATTGCTTAAGTTTTTAGGATTCTAATTTTGGAATATTCTCTAGAGTAGAGCTACAGACTCCCATATTTCCGTAACCTTTTCAACCTTTGCATACAATTGTATTTTTGGAACTTCAATTTTGACAAATTGCAGGGAGAGGATAAATCAATTTGGATCTATTTCCAAAAAAATCGATCGAAGACTCCCTGATCCCCGTTTTTAGCCCTTACGTCAAGAAACATGGCTTATAATCACGTTTTAAAACTTGTCTTTCTAAAAATTTCTGTTGAGACCCCTGTACCTTTCTTCTGCCGCACATCACCAATAATCATCTGAAACTACGTTTTTAAAACTACAGTTTCAGAATTTTTCCGGGGCGAAACTCCAGATAAAAAAACTTTTTCTGAAGTGCATCTCCCCCAACCCCCACCCCGAAAACTTTTTCAGTTACGCCTGTTTTCAAGGTGCAAGAAATTGGAGAATTTTCGCGGCCGGCAGCCCCTCTTATCTGGACGGGATTCCAAACCCTGAAATCCACGAAGTCCTCTGCCCCCCCCCCCCCCCAATAATTTTTATAAGTCGGCGCCCTTGGTATAAGGTAAGAGCCCCCCCCCCCCCACAATCCCCTATCGCCACATCACTTAAAACAACCTTAAACTTCGTTTTTAGGGCTTCAACTTCAAAAATAAATGCTTTTGCACTTAGTACTCGGATGTAAACATGGGTGCTTTATCTACTGTGACCAATTAACTCTGCGACTTGTTTAAAAAAGAAGAAAAAGAAGCATTGTGATATTTTCAGAGACCTTCCCAGAAGTAGAGAAAATGTTGAATGAATTTCCATTTTCATTCAGTGAGACGCGAAAGGATGGGTATTAAAATTCCTCTCTTCAATCAATGCCAGCCAGTAATTTCTTCTCTGCGCCTTGTTTCAGTTCCTCTTTGTGCGGAATGCCGTTCGAGGAGTTTGCCCAGCCCGAGGCTAGCAGTCGAGCCATTCGTCCGCGAAAACTGCAGCCGATAATTATTATTCGATGGTTTTGTTTGTTTTGTTTTGTTTTGAATACGCGACGCTCGTGTGTGTATTTTTATTTTTAACATTATTATTTGTTTGCTTTATCACACAGAATTTCACTAAGTTGAAATGCGAAGATAATCTATCAACAGGGGCGTCCAGAACTTAAAATTTTGGGAGGGCAGAAATTCTTAGTTTACCGAAAAGGTGTTTATTGTCGAATGAAATTGCATCTTATATTGAATAACTGCATCTAATGTTGCTGCTTTCTTGTGTCACATAGGCTGGCAATTTGGGGTGCGCCGCTTCACTTTTCCAACTGTACTTTTATTTGGTGTAAAGTCCGACTCCCACAGTACACACGTGCCACAGGCACCCGTTTATAGGGTAGACAATCATTCAAAACACATCATATTCAAATAAAGAGAAAACAAAGACAGGAGAGAGAAAGATTCGCCCATGCCCAAGCCGAGATGCGATCCTGGAACCTCCCTATCCAAGTTAGACTTCTCTGACATCCAGTCAAATTGGCCAGCAACTGCATCTGATGAAGATGGGCAGTAGGCCATTTAACAACTGCAATGTTGCAAATATGTCCCCAAATTTGATGAATCGTCAAACATAATTCACCAAAAAAGGAAATTTTTTGGAGGTCACAGTTACCTTTCATGACCTCTCGTTAGGGAGTTCTGTCTTTCAATCAATGAAACTTGTTCGCAGACAGAGTGGTAAAGTGGTTAAGGCATTAGCCTCTCATGCTCAAAGGCGCTGGACCAAACCTGACTCCGGTCAGCGGATTTTCAAGATTCAAAAAATCGACAGCGTCCATGTCGTATGATTATGCGACATATAAAAGATCCCTCGAGTGCTCGTTTGGCATAGAGTATCTCTTTGCAAAATTAAATTTCTGCAATTACCCCCCCCCCCTCCCCACGACTTTAGAAAATTTATTGGGCGCGATTTTTTGCTGGTTTTAGGTATAACTAACATCAATTATATGCCGTTAAACCCCTCCCCCCTGGAAAAATTCGAACGACGGGTCTGTTTTTCGATAAAATGAGGGTGGAGGGAGGTCATGGACGTAAAAATATCTGTGAATGCTTGGCGTATGTCAGCTTCATTATCTAAAAGATTTTTCACAAAATAGTTCTCTTGCAGGAGTGAAGGGTGGTAATTCGTGGTGCAAGGTCAGGTTTAAGTATGGAGGATGGCACAAAGTCTTTCAACTGAGCTACTGTATGTATGTCATCCATGACCAAACCAGGACTACAGAAGATAGATGATAGGACCCTTTTCAATGCCCTGTGACAAACGCACCAAGAAAGCAACAGGCTGACAAACAGGCTGCCGCATGTTGCCTCGTTTCTACTGGGTCATTCCATGTGAAATCAACAAGCCTCAAAACTTGACCATCACCAATTTCAAAAAAAAAAAATTATAGGGTTGATTACGTCTATAAAGTGATACAAAAAACTGATTTTTAAATTTTTTTTCAGCTGTTAGTTTTTTGTGTGAGACCGCTTAAAAAACTCGAAAAATGGCAAAAAGTGAAATTTTGGTACATACAAAGACTCAATTTTCTCAGCTTCTATTGCAGCTAAAGTCTTTTGTTATATGTCATTTTAAAGCTCTTTAAACACGCTTTCATATGATATATAATTTGACAAGGCATTATTTGACCTTGAATATTTCAAAAAGTGTATTTTTTAAAAATATGAAAAAAATATATATGTTACTTCCTAATGTGGTGTATATGTGGTAAAAATTTCAGAATGGGACAGCAATGGGATCTGGACGAAAAATGAAACAGACTTTTTACCCTTTTACCACTTTATTGCAATGTCTATGGTTCCTGAAGATATATAATACAGAAATACTGCAAACTGTGAAATGTTATTTACAAGTGACGGTTGGCACATTCCACTTCTTGTTTTGAGAGGTAATAAATCATTCCTGTTGCGTTTCTCCTAAGGTCTACTTTCAAAATACACTTATAGGCACATTGAAAACATTTTCAAAGTCAGGATAGTAGAAAGAATTTGAGGGTCTATGAGGATGCAACAGCATTTTCACATTTTAATTTTCTTCATCTGTGTCTAAGACGCGCCGTAGCCTCCAATATTCTTTCTACTATCCTGACTTTGAAAATGTTTTCAATGTGCCTTTAAGTGTATTTTGAAAGTAGACCTTAGGAGAAACGCAACAGGAATGATTTATTACCTCTCAAACCAAGAAGTGGAATGTGCCAAAAGTCACTTGTAAGTAACATTTCACAGTTTGCAGTATTTCTGTATTATATATCTTCAGGAACCATAGACATTGCAATAAAGTGGCAAAAGGGTAAAAAGTCTGTTTCATTTTTCGTCCAGATCCCATTGCTGTCCCATTCTGAAATTTTTACCACATGTACACCACATTAGGAAGTACCATATATTTTTTTCAGATTTTTAAAAAATACACTTTTTGAAACATTCAAGGTCAAATAATGCTTTCTGTGACCTTGAAATATTAACACCACGAAACCTTATCAAATTACACAGGTCTGCAAAAATGCACTTTTGAAAAATTGTTTTGATTTAGTTAACTGATCTTTATGTACTTTTTTGCGCTGATTTCAAAAATGGCATTGATTTTTTTCTATCACGTAAGGCTTGCCCACAAAATAAAGTTGAAGTTTTTGAAAAAAGTACAAAAAATCGGATAATTTTGATTTTTTTAAAAACATTTAACATAAAGTAAAAGCAGAAAAATAATCAAACCTAGCTACAAAGAGCATAAAAGTGATGGAAATGTGTTGCAAAGTTATTATAAGTCTTTGAGAAGGAATAAGACAAGTTAGGTTCATGAGGAACAGGGCGAATAGCCGAACGTATGTTGGTTGGGTATGAATTCTTTTTTTCTGTTTTTCAAATTGAAACCTTGCACTAAAGAACAAGAATTTGAGTCATCACTGTGATTTTCAGGCTCTCTCTACATCATGGGTACTCCAAAACGAAGTGATTTCTTCTTTCTTTGAAACAATTGTCTCAATTCTTCCAAACACACAGATTACACTATACGGGGAGCCCAAGATTTATCTTGGTCCCGTAGTTTAACACCAAATTATGCAAAATACACCTTCTTAACAAAATTAAAAATGTTCCTTAGTTGCTTTTTGACCGTTAAGACCTACTAATATAACAGAAATAGTTAAGAGAGTTGACTCCTCAAGGGGCCATTTCTTCAAAAGAGCACAAAACTGTTAGGTATGTATACCACAGTGGCTATATCTCCACACTGAGTCACTGATTGCAATAAAGGTCATGGCTCACTACATTCTTCATAATGAGGCCTAGTGGACAGTAAGAATGGGGAGGGAGCAAACTGAGTGAGAATTGTCTTGTTTTAGTAGGAAATGGATTTTTCCAGTTTAGATTAATTGTCTTATTCAAATAAATAAATAAAAACTTTTTTTTTTTCAAGTAACATGCTCACATTGTTTAATAACATGTCCACCATGTAAGCTCTATTGTTCAGATTAAATTTAACACTTATATAGGCTGTAATATTGAAAAATCTTGCCCATATTTAACCTGAAGACCCTAAAAATAAAGCAAATTTCAGTCGAAATTTGTGACTTATCTGAGGGTGATGGAATTTTTTCACTATTTTTTCCGTAATCAGCACATAAAATACTGTTGAAACCAATAGTTAAATATGCAACAATTTTTTCATCGCAGACCTGTGTTATATATCATATGAAAGCGTGTTTAAACAGCTTTAAAATGACATATAACAAAAGACTTCAGCTGCAACAGAAGCTGAGAAAATTGAGTCTTTGTATGTACCAAAATTCAACTTTAGGCCATTTCTCGAGTGTTTTAAGCGGTCTCACACAAAAAACTAACAGAGTCATTCCATTTTAAATCAACAAATTTTCAAAAAAGTTGTTGCATCACCATTTTTGATTTTGATGAAAATTTGCATGTGTATTCCTTTTACTTCCCAGAGTTCAAAATAGTGTTCATTTTATTTTTAAAAAATTTACCGTTTGATATGTAGGCCATTTTTGTTGTTGGCAACAGCGAAAATTGGGCGTTTTGATGCTTTGTCTTATGAACTATAACTTTTTTTCTATCAAAGATTTTGAGCTCAAATATAGCTCATTGGAAAGCTAAGAAAAAGATCTTTTTATATATGCTATTAATAAATTTCAGATTTAAAAAAGAATATTTATTTTTTCAAGGTCAAAGTTTACGACGAAGATGACATTTTTTACTACTTTCGAACATTAAAAAACCCATGAAGGGTTCAAAGTAACAAGCCGATTTTTTCAACATATATTCATAGTTATAGTTACTTACTGTATAAAAAAAATTGGCTTGTTACTCCACCCCTTTTATGAGATATGCCCCCTCAAAGTTGTAAAATTTTTAAAAAATCCAATTTTCAACGCTAAAAAAATGCATGTGGGGGGCAAGATAAAAAATTTTTCATATGTGGTATTTTAAGTACTTTTTACCAGCTTTCTAACAAAACAAAAGTTGATTTGTTATTCAAAGGCGTTTGGCAGATATAAGAGACTGAACTTTCAAAAAATTGCACAAAAACAACACGATTATTTTCATTTTTTTTAAATCTTTTTTTTTATTTAAATGTAATTATATACCTTATTCTTTGCCTTAAATGCTAAAAAAAGACTAAGAAGAGCAATGAAGAAACATATTTAAAGTTTAATGAGATAATTTAAAATTTTAACACCTGAAAATATAGAATACCGCTAAACTTGTCTGATTTTTAAACATCTGATTGCTACCTACAACAGGACTGAGCATTTTTCAACTTGTCCAGGTTTGTTCATACGGTAGAGTAGAGGAGAGAATCGCGATGGCCCCGGTTCATACCATGTGGTCATCCTTGTTCTGGCTTGCTCTCACATGTGTATCTTAGTTGTCTTTCAAATTCTGAAAGAAGTAGGTTGTTGAGCTAGTGTTTCTGCTGTAAAATCTTGTGAAGCTGATGTGATTTCTTTTCATTTTAAGTTCATTCATATTCACAGAATGTTTTGTTAAAGGTAAAAGAAGAAATTTTTTAGAATCCTTAAATATAAATTTAAATTTGTCTTTCTACATGTAAACTGTGAATAAGTTATGGATAACCCTAAATGCTCCATAGGAGTTTTTGAGAATGATGATTGTAATATTTTAAGTTACAGTAGGTAGTCTACTGTAAATAGTATTTCTGAGTACAGTGATGATGATAAAACTTTACTGCACCTGAGAACTAGGTGTAAAACTATTGAAACTGTTTGTACCTACCAGCAAGAAGTTCCATAAAGGTGGCAAAACTTGGTACGAAATTTTTTTGCATGGTAGGTACAAACAGTTTCAATAGTTTTACACCCAGTACTCAGGTGCAGTAAAGTTTTATCATCATTACTGTACTCAAAAATACTATTTACAGTAGACTACCTACTGTAACTTAAAATATTACAATCATCATTCTCAAAAACTCCTATGGAGCATTTAGGGTTATCCAGAACTTATTCACAGTTTACATGTAGAAAGACAAATTTAAATTTATATTTAAGGATTCTAAAAAATTTCTTCTTTTACCTTTAACAAAACTTTCTGTGATTATGAATGAACTTGAAATGAAAAGAAATCACATCAGCTTCACAAGATTTTACAGCAGAAACACCTGCTCAACAACCTACTTCTTTCAGAATTTGAAAGACAGCTAAGATACACATGTGAGAGCAAGCCAGAACAAGGATGACCACATGGTATGAACAAACCTGGACAAGTTGAGAAATGCTCAGTCCTGTTGTAGGTAGCAATCAGATGTTTAAAAATCAGACAAGTTTAGTGGTATTCTATATTCCCAGGTGTTAAAAATTTAAATTATCTCATTAAACTTTAAATATGTTTCTTCATTGCTCTTCTTAGTCTTTTTTTAGCATTTAAGGCAAAGAATAAGGTATATAATTACATTTAAGTAAAAAAAAAAGATTTAAAAAAATGAAAATAATCGTGTTGTTTTTGTGCAATTTTTTGAAAGTTCAGTCTCTTATATCTGCCAAACGCCTTTGAATAACAAATCAACTTTTGTTTTGTTAGAAAGCTGGTAAAAAGTACTTAAAATACCACATATGAAAAATTTTTTATCTTGCCCCCCACATGCATTTTTTTAGCGTTGAAAATTGGATTTTTTAAAAATTTTACAACTTTGAGGGGGCATATCTCATAAAGGGGGTGGAGTAACAAGCCAATTTTTTTTATACAGTAAGTAACCATTACTATGAATATATGATAAAAAAATCGGCTTGTTACTTTGAACCCTTCATGGGTTTTTTAATGTTCGAAAGTAGTAAAAAATGTCATTTTTGTCGTAAACTTTGACCTTGAAAAAATAAATATTTTTTTAAAATCTGAAATTTATTGACAGCATATATAAAGATCTTTTTCTTAGCTTTCCAATGAGCTATATTTGAGCTCAAAATCTTTGATAGAAAAAAAGTTATAGTTCATAAGACAAAGCATCAAAACGCCCAATTTACGCTGTTGCCAACAACAAAAATTGCCTATATATCAAAGGGTAAATTTTTTAAAAATAAAGTGAACACTATTTTGAGCTCTGGGAAGTAAAAGGAATACACATGCAAATTTTCATCAAAATCAAAAATGGTGATGCGCACCCCATTTGTTGATTTAAAATGGAATGACCCAACAGCTGAAATAAAATTTAAAAATTAGTTTTTTGTATCACTTTATAGACGTAGTCAACCCTATAATTTTTTTTTGAAATTGGTGATGGTCAAGTTTCGAGGCTTGTTGATTTCACATGGAATGACCCTACTGGACTTCCAACAGTGAATTATGGGACCCACTTGCCCAACTTATACAACTTACCTCAGCGGGGCAGATTAAATCTGTTTCATTAGAAACTTGAACCTGTCTGTCATGCTCACTACATGATAGGCTACTGTCCTCTTCAATGTGCACCTTTAGGGCTTTGTCATTCAAAGGCCTGAGTAGTCCGTTTCCTCCCTTTGGCAGTTCCATTTTTCATCACTATTATAAGACTTTCGAAAGCCAAGTATTTAAATCAGCACTTATTAAATTTTTACAATTCATTGCACCGCTTTAAAATTTAGAAGTTTTTCACGGCACCCTAGTTCATTTCTTTTGTGTATATAGTTGCTGTGAAAGTCCGAAGTCTGGTAAATGTCGACATAAAACGGTAAATATCACATTCATATGCCAAAGACATCGGCGAAAGACAATTTTGATAAAGGTCAGCATCCTTCACTTTCTTTCACGGCAGCGTATATTAACCCGTTACCATCCAGTGATCTATTTATAAGATCACCTCTTTTCAGACTCCTCACTGAAAACTATACCCTTTTATCATTTCTTATTGGCTGGTTTCCTATTGGATATTGGTTCAATAGGAAACCAGTCAATAAGAATAAGAAATGATAAAAAAGTAAAGTTTTCAATGAGGAGTCTGAAAAGAGGTGATCTATAAACAGATCTCTGAGCGGTAATGGATTAATACCATGGGCATTTCGCGGAGCCCTTCGCTCTCTTTGTGGCACCTAGGGTGCCGCGGCACTTCACTTTGGGAAATCCTGGTTTCAACCACATGATCACTAATTCGCAAATCTATCAGTTATTTCAAAAGCAAGGTGAAAACGGCAGGAGCTTTATTGGTTACATTAAAGTTTTTTCTCCTCATACATTGATTTCTCAAAGCTTTGACAGCCCCTTCCCCCTAAGTAACGGGTTTGGCCCTACATATCGTAGTTCGAGCTAGCGCAAATTTAAAAATTAATGAAAAGTTTTGTACTTTGTAATGAAAATGGAATTAATTCAAGTTAGAACATATAACGTCACATGAATAGTCCCATATAAGTCCCTTAAATGAATAGAATTTTGTAAACTATGAAACAATGAATCAAGTCACGGTTTACGGAAAATTTGCCTTTATTCACATCCATTCATTTCAGTGAAAACTTAAGGATCAACCAAATATAGTAAAAGTGAAATTCCCCTGATTCACTCAGCTGTAAAAAAAAGTTGAAGTGCTCTCAATTGGTGGTTAGTTTTAAAAAAGATGCAAAATCATCCACGTTCCAAATAATAACTTCGCCAATTTATATCATAGCCGAGTCCTCCACTTTCCCCAGAATATTACTGTTCTATTCAAATATTATACCATTTTAACAATCACCTTCCAACAAGATTTAGCAACGTCGACTGCCATCACTGAGTGTGACCAATAAAGCGTTTCTTTATTTCCGTGTACCTTGGATAGGCAGGCAAAAATGATGATGGTACGATTCAGATTTTGGGGATTTCTTGTAATCCTTTCCACGCTCACTTGAGATATGAATCGCCATCATTGATTACAATGGTTTGATGGCTAAATCCGTGTCGCTTCTTCCCATGCTGTTGCAATAATGTTACAGTTCATGTACCGTGACTGTGTTTGAAATGTGTTTGAATGAACAGTTTTTTTGGGATTCATCAGTGGACTCGATTTTGAAAATTTTAAGTCCAGTCTCAAATTTGTTTTCTAGTTACGGTGTTTTTAAATAATGAATTAGAATATAATCATCCATTAAAATTTCACATATAATGCTTATGGATGCCATTTGTAGAGAGCTTGAAAAGTATACTACTGATGATGGTGGAAATCGGGGAAAAGCTGGGGCAAATGGTTATTAGAACTGTAATTGCTCTAGAGTAACAATCAGAGCCAGTAATACCTTTAAAAGGGGGAAGGGGCAGCAGGGCCTGATTATCCAAAAGGCTCAGAAATCTCGAGCTTCCCCTCAAAAATTTCAAGGGACCCAAAAATGTCCGAAAACCTGTGATGAAAATTTTTTATTTTTGCTTTTGAACTCATTTTCTAAAGGTACTGTAAACATTAAAACAGGTTCAATAAAAAAAAGGGGGGGGGAGTTTTAAAAATTAACAGCTAATTTCATCAACGTTAACCATCACAAGCTGTTTTTAAATGTGTGACTGGGCGCAACATTTTTTACGATGTACTTTTATAACGTGTTATTAATTCTGTGAAGTAATAATTCTGATTTGACAACTAACCACATAGAATTGCAGTGCAGCCATATATAAAACGTATAAAAGTTCTCTATGTTAGTGTGAGGGAAGGGAGGGGTGGGAGTACACCTTAATCTGAATTCTACTGGGCTGCTATTAGAAATTATGTTTGTAGCATCAGTGAGATTTGTTTCAGTATGTCAAGACGAGTTCAGAACCCCCCACATTGTTCGGAAAAAGAAGGGAGGGGGGTTGGCTCACGAAAAGAGACCAGAGTTTCCTATAACCTCAGAAGGTAATCAGGCCCGGGGGGGGGGGAAGGGTACCCTGCCCCTCTTTTTCAAAGAGAAAAAAATAGTTTACTTTTTCCATTAACTATTTTTCAGTTTATTTCGTCATAACGTAAAAAAACATTTTAAAGTTGTTTTCTTAGCAAAGAGAAACACACACACGAAGCATGTTTGAATAAAATTTTTTCGGCCTACTATAGGAGTAATATTGCAGTAGGGTGTCAGTGTAAAATATACGAAAGTCACGAGTTTCGAATTCAAGGGTAATATAATATTAATTAATTGAAGAGTTAATGAACGATTCGTTTATTGATTCTTTTTTTAATTGAAAACTAGCTGCGTGGCCCGGCGTTGCACGGGCTGTAATGTAGTGAAGGCAGTTTGAGAAAACTACTCGCCACCAAGGCGGCTCGCCTTTAAAGTAATGAGGAAAGTTTAAACAGTTTACTCGCCGTCAAGGCGGCTCGCCTTTACAGTAGCGAGGTAAGTTTCAAAAACCTACTCGCCGCCAAGGCGGCTTGCCTTTAAAGTACCAAGGAAAAGTTTAATAAACTACTCCCCGATAAAGCGGCTCGCTAAAAAGCTTTTCTGCATCAAAGAATCAATCGAATTATTTGCACATGCTTCCTCAAAAATAAAGACGATGTCAAGTAGCGCATGCTTAGCACTCTCCCTAAATAACAAATAAAATTCCTTTCCAAAAATAATTATTTACAAACCGCTTTCTTCCTGTAAAATTAATTGCAAAATTCTAAACGAAAAAGTTCTTTTAATATTTGGATCGCAGCCAAAAAAAGCCCCTTCTAAAAACAGCAATTACAATTTTATTTAAAAACACATTTTCAAAATGGTACCAGAGAAAAAATATGTCATTAATAATTGGAATAAAAACAATTGTTAGAACTTTGTTATAACACGTATTCCAAATGACAATGCAAAAAAATAACACTCTTTCATTTTAAAAAGTTCAATTTAATTAACGTTTTAATTTAAAATCGCAACGGAAAGAAATAAATATCTTGGAATTTTAAATAGTTCAATAATTTAATTAACGTTTTAATTAAAAATGGCAACGGTAAGAAATAAATATCTTGGAATTTTAAGCAGTTCAATAATTTAATTAACGTTTTTATTCAAAATGGCAACGGTAAGAAATGTCTTGGAAGTTTAATCATTTATTAGGCTTAATCGCTTTAAACTTGACTACTTATTAATTGATATCTTCGCTAATTAAAATCGTATAATTATATTAACTGAAACTAATGAAGCCTGAAAAATTACCTATCTATCGGTACCTGGTTCGACTTTCAGTTCATTGGCGTTCAGGAGAAAGAAGCGTGACATAGATAGTTAGAAAGAAAGATAGAAAGAAAGATAGAAAGAAAGATAGATACTCGGTTTTTAATATAAGTAGACTAGCTGCGTGGCCCGGCGTTGTACGGGCTGTAATGTAGTGAAGGCAGTTTGAGAAAACTACTCGCCACCAAGGCGGCTCGCCTTTAAAGTAATGAGGAAAGTTTAAACAGTTTACTCGCCGTCAAGGCGGCTCGCCTTTACAGTAGCGAGGTAAGTTTCAAAAACCTACTCGCCGCCAAGGCGGCTTGCCTTTAAAGTACCAAGGAAAAGTTTAATAAACTACTCCCCGATAAAGCGGCTCGCTAAAAAGCTTTTCTGCATCAAAGAATCAATCGAATTATTTGCACATGCTTCCTCAAAAATAAAGACGATGTCAAGTAGCGCATGCTTAGCACTCTCCCTAAATAACAAATAAAATTCCTTTCCAAAAATAATTATTTACAAACCGCTTTCTTCCTGTAAAATTAATTGCAAAATTCTAAACGAAAAAGTTCTTTTAATATTTGGATCGCAGCCAAAAAAAGCCCCTTCTAAAAACAGTAATTGCAATTTTATTTAAAAACACATTTTCAAAATGGTACCAGAGAAAAAATATGTCATTAATTAGAATAAAAACAATTGTTAGAACTTTGTTATAACACGTATTCCAAATGACAATGGAAAAAAATAACACTCTTTCATTTTAAAAAGTTCAATTTAATTAACGTTTTAATTTAAAATCGCAACGGAAAGAAATAAATATCTTGGGATTTCAAATAGTTCAATAATTTAATTAACGTTTTAATTCAAAATGGCAACGGTAAGAAATGTCTTGGAAGTTTAATCATTTATTAGGCTTAATCGCTTTAAACTTGACTACTTATTAATTGATATCTTCGCTAATTAAAATCGTATAATTTAGTCTAGTAAACGAAGGTCAAAATTAGGGTGAAAAAAACAAAAAAATATGCAGTTTTAAAAATTGGCACACAGGTACGGAAAGGTCTCCTGATGAACATACTAAAAGTCCCGGTGGTGAGGGGGGAGCTCGCAGCGCCACCTGGTGTTTTATGGGTGATTTTTCAGTTTTCGTCTTATATCTCAAAAACTATTGACTTTCGAGAAAAAATGTCAGTTAATAAATTAAACAACATAAAATTATCTTTAAAACGCTTTTTTTGTTTTTATTATAGCTATAATAGTTGCCGAGATATTGAACTTCAAAGTTTGTCATTTTTTGAGAAAACGACTATTTTTCCCCTCTTTTCTATTTTTGGAGCCGCCTCAGCGATTAATTTGATATTATTCTTTTCTTTTTTCGACCTCAAGTAGTACAGGTCATTAAGGTGATTTGATTTCTTGAAACGGGGAGGCAGGTTGGGGAGGAAGGAGGCGAGGAATGAAGGGAAGACAAAACTATGTGCAAGTGTACTTTTCACTATTTTTCCCTCTACCATAGTTCAGCAAACGAAGACCCAAAATAAGGGCGAAAAAATAATAATATGATTTTAAAAATTGGCATACAGGTGCAAAACGGGCTTTTGGTGAACGTTCTAAAAGTCCTCGGTGGTAGCGGTGAGCTCGCAGCGCCACCAGGGATTTTGGGTGCGTTTTTTTTCAGTTTTCGTCTTATATCCCAAAACTATGCATTCGCCAGCAAAATCATTAATTGGTAAATTAAAGAACATAAAAATACCTTTAAAAAGAATAAAGAATAAATTAGTATTTTATACCTGAAATAGATGGAATAGACTTGACATTTAAGTTCTAAACTCGTGAGATTTTGAAAACCTATCTTTTTCTTTTCTTCTTTCTTTATTTTTTGGGACTGCGAAAGGCATATCAATCACTTTTTTTCTTAAATTTCGATAGTGCTGTGCTTTTTAAGTCAACTAAGGTCCAAGAAGACCTTAAATCATGTTATAAATAAAACGTATACCCTTCTGCAAAAAGGATAAATAATAAAAATAATGATAAAAAAGTCCAAACGTTAAAAAAATAGAATAATGCAAATAAAATAATGAAAGTGAACAGATAAAGAATAAATATAAACTAACATGAAAATGACATTGTACTCAAGTTAAATGGATACTTTCGTCGTCTGACTGTTCATTTAATGCGATATCTAATTTTGAACCGTTAAGGCAGATACCCTGGCAGTTTAAGCAAGCAATGCTGCAGTTTATCCTTGATTTTCTGCAGCCGCATCTTGCACCACATCCTTTTGTGCATGAACAAAAAATCATGGAGAGAATGGAGTCAGGAGCAGGAAGCCTTGAAGTTGTAATAGGTTTCCATGATGTACCTGCTTTTTTCCATCCCCAGGCATCGGGTGGAAGTAATCTCCCCAACCACTTTTGAATCTGGTGATAAACTCTTAATGAATGAAATTTCGCGGCATCTTCAGTAGGTGGGAAGGAAGCAAGATCAGGTTTTATTTTTCTTGCTGATCTCTGAAAAGATATAAATCTCTGTTCATTCAGAGAAGTTATATTTACTGGAGCCCCATATAAGGCTAAGAAAAATGATTGGCCTGCCTCCGCTACCTGCTCTGGGGTAGAAAGGGGGTTTGAGAACACTTCCGGAACGTAGCTCAATGGTTGATTTTTTTGTAACAGCTTTATGAATTTGGCTTTGCCTTTGTTATATGCAGCTGATGTTGTGTCACAGCCGGAGAAAGCATGGAGGAAGAGAATTTGATCTTTGAACTTGCAACCTTGCAAGTGTTTTGTAATTCTTGTGAATAAAAAATTTTGGTGTTCACTTTATCTTTGCCTGGTTTGAAGAAAAGAATATTATTATTACTTGGAGTCAAAGCTATTAATAAAACATTTTGGGCCTTCGTTTGCTGAACTATGGTAGAGGGAAAAATAGTGAAAAGTACACTTGCACATAGTTTTGTCTTCCCTTCATTCCTCGCCTCCTTCCTCCCCAACCTGCCTCCCCGTTTCAAGAAATCAAATCACATTAATGACCTGTACTACTTCAGGTCGAAAAAAGAAAGGAATAATATCAAATTAATCACTGTGGCGGCCCCAAAAATAGAAAAGAGGGGACAAATAGTCGTTTTCTCAAAAAATGACAAACTTTGAAGTTCAATATCTAGGCAACTATTATAGCTATAATAAAAACAAAAAAAAGCGTTTTAAAGATAATTTTATGTTCTTTAATTTATTAATTGACATTTTTTCTCGAAAGTCAATAGTTTCTGAGATATAAGACGAAAATTGAAAAATCACTCATAAAGCACCAGGTGGCGCGGCGAGCTCCCCCTCACCACCGGGGACTTTTAGTATGTTCATCAGGACACCTTCCTGTACCTGTATGCCAAGTTTTAAAACTGTATTATTATTTTTTCGCCCTTATTTTGGGTCTTCGTTTGCTGAACTATGGTAGAGGGAAAAATAGTGAAAAGTACACTCGCACATAGTTTTGTCTTCCCTTCATTCCTCGCCTCCTTCCTCCTCAACCTGCCTCCCCGTTTCGAGAAATCAAATCACCTTAATGACCTGTACTACTTCAGGTCGAAAAAGGAAAAGAATAATATCAAATTAATCACTGAGGCGGCTCCAAAAATAGAAAAGAGGTTAAAAATAGTCGTTTTCTCAAAAAATGACAAACTTTGAAGTTCAATATCTCGGCAACTATTATAGCTATAATAAAAACAAAAAAAGCGTTTTAAAGATAATTTTATGTTGTTTAATTTATTAACTGACATTTTTTCTCGCAAGTCAATATTTTTTGAGATATAAGACAAAAATTGAAAAATCACCCATAAAGCACCAGGTGGCGCTGCGAGCTCCCCCCTCACCACTGGGGACTTTTAGTATGTTCATCAGGAGCCCTTCCTGTACCTGTGTGACCAATTTTTAAAACTGCATGTTTTAGTGTTTTTTCAAATCCTTTATTGACTAGACTAATTATATAAACTGAAACTAATGAAGCCTGAAAAATTACCTATCTATCGGTACCTGGTTCGACTTTCAGTTCGTTGGCGTTCAGGAGAAAGAAGCGTGACATAGATAGATAGTTAGAAAGAAAGATAGAAAGAAAGAAAGAAAGAAAGATAGATACTCGGTTTTTACTATAAGTAGATAGTTATTATCCTGTTTTAACCCAGCAGAAAGCGCACACCTAGCAGATATAAAAGAGATCGCTACCTTTTATCTAAAATTTTCTAGAAATTAGAAGAAAAACACATTTGAATTATAAATAATAATTAGTGCATTAATTCTGAGAGAGAATGCAGATAGGAATACACCGGAAAGGGTGATTGATTGCAGAGAAATATTTACCCTGCGACAGGTGTTTGGATAAGAACGAGGTGGGGTACTCTGCCCCGCGCGATTTTTCTGGGGTTAATAACTTTTTTTAGAGCATTATTTTCAAAAGAATACCGTGCATTGTAGTATTCTTGAAGGAGCTGCTTCAGCAAAATACTTTTGGGAATGCTATAACACTATATTTTTGTAAAAGTTATTTAGCACTCACAAAATGAGATTTGACAAAAAGAAAATGAGAGGCGGGGACAGGAGATTTCAAAAACTTTAGCACAGAATTTATTTGAAAAGTCACTTTGCAAAAATATCGTTAAGGTCTTCATATTTAAAATCTTTTAAATATCAAACATTAAATATTTTTCAAATATCTGTTCTTCTTCCAGCTTGAAATAACACGATCTTATCGAAAATTCCACATAAAAGAGACTAAATCACAGTATTATAAAATAACCCTTCGATCAACCGAAACAATTGACTACCATTATGAGAATCTCGGATGAAAATTGCTAGACGTGAAATAGCTGGACATTAAATTCGGAAATCCTCTATAATTCACATTCGCTACTTTATTTCATGTCTTTTTAATATTCACGCATTATTATTGCAACTGTAATATTACAACATTACTATTGAGGAATTTCAAGCTTCGGCATTTTTGCGCAATGCGCGAAATAATTGAATCTACTAGAAAGAATTTATGTCGAAACAATTGAATGCGTTGTTTCGGATTATAGATTCATGTTTGAAAAATATCTTTTGTGTCGAACTCTCTGGTAACTAACATTAAAATAGGTTTTAAGGATTGCAGAAAGAAAAAAAAAAACGACCCTTGAATCCTGATTTAATCAGGAGTTTTGCAGGTTGTTTCAAAAATTGGTTGATTGCTAAACAGCAATTCTTTTCTCAACTAGGAATTCAGAATGTTCATTTCCTTCTACGCCGCACTGGGTAGGTATCCACTGTAGTACAATAGAGGCAGTCAAGGAATTAATCTTCCTTTCTACATTCAAAAACTCGTTGGGAAGTACAAAATTTATTATACTAAAACTAGCTGCGTGGCCCGGCGTTGCACGGGCTGTAATGTAGTGAAGGCAGTTTGAGAAAACTACTCGCCACCAAGGCGGCTCGCCTTTAAAGTAGCGAGGAAAGTTTCAACAAATTACCTCGCCACCAAGGCGGCTCGCCTTTAAAGTAACGAGGAAAGTTTAAAAAGTCTACTCGCCGTCAAGGCGGCTCGCCTTTACAGTCGCGAGGAAAGTTTCAATAAACTACTCGCCGCCAAGGCGGCTCGACTTTAAAGTACCAAGGAAAAGTTTAACAAACTACTCCCCGCTAAAGCGGCTCGCTAAAAAGCTTTCCTGCATCAAATAATCGAATTATTTACACATGCTTCCTTTAAAAATAAAGACGGTGTCAAGTAGCGCATACTTAGCACTCTCCCTAAATAACAAATAAAATTCCTTTCCAAAAATAATTATTTACAAACCGCTTTCTTCCTGTAAAATTAATTGCAAAATTCTAAACGAAAAAGTTCTTTTAATATTTGGATCGCAGCCAAAAAAAGTCCCTTCTAAAAACAGCAATTGCAATTTTATTTAAAAACACATTTTCAAAATGGTACCAGAGCCAAAATATGTCATTAATAATTAGAATAAAAACAATTGTTAGAACTTTGTTATAACACGTATTCAAAATGACAATGGAAAAAAATAACACTCTTTCATTTTGAAAAGTTTAATTTAATTAAGGTTTTAATTTGAAATCGCAACGGAAATAAATAAATATCTTGGAATTTTAAATAGTTCAATAATTTAATTAACGTTTCAATTCAAAATGGCAACGGTAAGAAATTAATGTCTTGAAATTTTAAATAGTTCAATAATTTAATTAACGTTTTTATTCAAAATGGCAACGGTAAGAATTAATGTCTTAGAATTTTAAATTGTTCAATAATTTAATTAACGTTTTAATTCAAAATGGCAACGGTAAGAAATAAAAGTCTTGGAATTTTAAAAAGTGCAATAATTTAATTAACGCTTTAATTTAAAATGGCAACGGAAAGAAATAAATATCTTGGAATTTTAAATAGTGCAATAATTTAATTAACGCTTTAATTTAAAATGGCAACGAAAAGAAATAAATGTCTTAGAATTTTAAAAGTGCAAAGAATTTAATTAACGTTTTAATTAATATTTTAGCTAATTAACGTCGTACAATTACGCGGTTGGTCTTATTGCCTTCCTTAGAAAATTTCGAATCGAATGGTATTATGTTTGATTCTTTACGCTCAGCCGTTTTTGAGGAGTTCAAGCTTCAGACGGACAGACAGACAGACAGACGCGGACAGATTTTAATAGTAGTAATGCAACTTAACTTGGCAGTGACGTCACTACGCGTGGAGCCAATAAGAGCTCACAAGCAGTCAGCGATCTCCTCTAATTCGCCAAATAGGCTGTGACGGTTTATCTAGCTCGTTTTTCATGAACTAACGTCACGCTGACGTCACGATGTTTTTGCCAAGAAAGGTTGCATTGTAGTATAGTAATGCGGGACAGTGCAGCTTTGCTAACTGATAAAATGACAGCACGAGAAAAGTTACAAAAAAAAAAAAAAAAAACAGCGAGCACATAATTAAGAGCAATAAAAATTGTCTCCACTTTGCCATCAATAGAGGAATTAAAACTAATTGTTTTCTTAAGAGGAACTCAAACCCACCATTAACATTTACCCTCTGGCGGCTTATTCCGCGATTTCCACGGTCAACGAAGAAATAACAAAATTTGCTCAACTTGCGATTTTCACGTGCATGACGTAATTTAAGACCTTATTCCGCAATTTCATCGCTTACATGACAGTAATAAAATTTCTGAAGTATTTACGCGGAGCGTTCGGCCAGCTTACAAACGCGATACCTCCAAATTTAATATAGAAAGTGTTTCACCGAAAGTGCGTTCTCAAAAAAAAAAAAAAAAAAAAATTAGCAATGTTGCTTGAATTTGGTGCAAAGAACATGAAGTAGACCTTTTCCTTGAGCCTTGCTGTAAGATTTTTCATAATAAAGGTAATTTCTAACGTAATTTGTGTAAATTTAGTACATGGATTTCGTATTGGTTTTTCATACATAAAAAATATGCATATTTTAAAGCTTCTTTATTTAGAAAATTGAACTGTCAGAGGGTTAACTCAAACAGCAAAATGTTGGACTTGCACCACTATCTCTAATTCGTCTACATTTAAGAGAGATTTACTAGTTTTCTCAGAAAAGAAACGTAATGATTTACTTTACAATGAATATATATATATTTTTAAAATAATAATCGAGAGAATTCGAAAAAATATTTACTTTATTTCTGAATAAAACTGACATAAATTCAACATTCTATTAAAATCTAATGAAAATATCTCGCCTTTACAAGGAGTAAGCATAATGAGAAGTACGCACTTACAATGGTGCTTCGAAAATGCTTAGCAGAATTAACAGATCTTTTAAAACTTTACAACGTTCTTTTATACATATGCCTTAAAAAAGTAGGATATAAAATCATCATATGTGCTAACATTATACAAGGATACGTATTTCTTACAAATCACTATAATGCGTATCAAAGTGTCTAATTACATTGGAAAATCACTTGCCTACCTCATGGATCGTAGTTTTTGCGTTTCAGCACATTTTTATCATCCAAAATGTTGCGATATTACTTTCGCACTCTATAATTACTTCTCTTAGCGCATATACATTTATGATTAATCAGCTGTTAATTATAGTTAGCTATTTTCCAGCTTTTGTTCGATTATGAAACTGAACATCATGCAGTTCTCTAACAAAATGGCGTAAGATTGTTTCTGGCTACCATGCAAACATGGCTCTTTTCTCAACTATTAAGGATTATTTGCCAATGAGCTGCACAGACTAGTCACAAATTTCATCTTGATTTGAAACAAAAGCTATTATATACAGCATATCCCTGAACTGAAAAAAAAAAAAAAAAAATCTGCAACACTTGTTTGTTTATTCAGTCATTGTCCACCGAAATCGGTGGTGGTTCTAAATTTGGCGGAGGTGTATTCGGTTCCTTCGCCAAATTGAGCAAATTTTCTACATCGTTCGGACTGGGTATGATCAAAGTTTTGGCGAAGCCAGCGACGTTATTTGGTGTCTTGGCTGCCACGTTATTGCCGATCGTTGTCGACGAAAGTGTCACGGATAACGTGGAATTATTCTCTACAGAAGAAGCTGTAGTTTCCTGAGCTGTACTGTAGTGTTCGGAAGAGTCGGAGTCGTTTCCGTTGACCAATTTCTCTGTCGAAGTACTATTGTTGTTGTTGTTTTCTATAACAACTGACTCATCTGCAACGGATGATTCCTTATTGGAAAATATCGGCCTGTACAAGGATTGGACGGATATTCTTTCTAAAGCCGATTTGCCATTTTCTTCTGGAGATGACTTCGACGGTGCTTTTTTCTCCAGTGGTGAGCTGTCTGGAGAAATATTTGTTGTCGTTTTGGAAGACAGTCGCCAGCTTGTATCTAGGCCTGGATGGGTACTGGCTGGAGGGGGACTTGGCAGCTTCTCGTAATGAGTTAAGTCTGGCTTGATGACAGGAATGCTGATAACTACTGGCGACAGGTTTGGGACGGTAGAACTTCTGGTAGTGATGGAATGTTTCACGGTAGTGCTTTCCCCATTGCTCTGGGGCGTTGCTGAACCCAAGTAGGGAATATCATCCATGGAATCGTCATCATCTTTCAAGAAATCTTTCACTTCTATTAGCTTTCTCGCTGGCGTTGAAGTAACTTGTGTTTCTTGAGAGATTTCGGATTTAAGCAATTCAATTTCATCTGGAAGTGACCCGATAGCCGAGTCTATTGTCTCTGAGATTGATTTTTCGTGCAGTGATACATTAGATATATCTGAGACAATGTCATCAAGTTTGGAATTAAAGGTTGTAGTGATGTCATTAAGTAATAATTTAGATTCTTCTTTGATTTCATCGTTGAGGATAGATGCATCAGCTGCGACTTTATTGAAATCTACTGCGTCTGTTATTTTTATTTCTCCGTTGGTGGTGGATTCAATCAATGCCTGTTCAAGTCCAGCCTGGAAGAATGAAATATTGCGATTACCGACAGATTAAAATACTATAAACCATGCATACACTATACCGAGTTTAGGAGTAATCATAAAATAATGGTAGAAGTTTCACGTTGGAGACAAATCCTCAACTTTAAACTTTTTATCATTATTTTACGTTACTACTCTGATAACTACAATATTTAAAGCATTATCTGAATTTTTTTTTCAAAGTTTCATACTACTTCCTCTCAAATGATCCAATTCAACCCTTGGTTTTAAACATTTTATTGCCAAAAACTAGATAGCAGTTTATCTATATGTGAGGACTGTAATGACCCCTTCCCCCAGAAGATCAATTCGTACTTCGATCGTGACCTGTCGTATACCAGAGGACAAATGTTTGCGTGGTTATGAATATTGTAAATACGAAATAGATGTTCACTTAAAGTAACAAAAAATTTAACACTATAAGTGAAAAGTAATTCAGGTATTGAAAGTAATAGTGAAAACGATATGTGAATAACAAAAACTTCGTAAAAGGAGCAAACGCTTTTTTCCTAACGCTTGCTTAATTTTATAAATTTAATTTTGTAAGGGAAATTACTCGAACGGGATAATATGCACTGTTAAAAAAAAACCTGAATTTTCAGGAAGATTTTTACTGATTTTAACAGTAAATTTCCGTTTTCGTTTCAAAACAGAACTTTTCCTTGAAAAAACGGAACTATTCCGTGAATTACCAAGTTGGAGAAACAAAAAACGGAATTTACCCGGTTTTGTGGTTGAAATATAACCGAACGAGAGAGTTAGAGACCGTCTGAAGAGACTTGGCGCGTGCGCAGAAACGACGGAGTTTTCGGCAGCATAAATGATTCATAACTGAATCAAAGTGCGCAGCAAAAGTAACGCAAAGTCATCGAGAATTAATATGCATGTTTAAGTTTCTGTAAAAGCGACTTGTTTTATTCGCATTAGCATGGAAAAGAGGACATCTGTGTCTCGTCGTTTAGATAGCTACTTTACAAAAAACATCACAGTCGAATGTTATTTAATCGTGTTCCTCAGGACGTTATTATGTGTGCCATTTTGTTTGAATTTGAAAATGCTTCGTCGAAGAGCGTTGACTATTGTTATAGCATTCGAAGAAGAATTATTCCAGGATTCTGCGTAGTTAATCAAATTGACTGGAAAAATAATTTGGATCTTTTCATCTGATTATTTGGTATCCAGCATTTCCTAGCTCAACATTTTTAAGAAGACTTCGTTTATCGCAATGGATAGAATCAAAATGGGCAACAAAAGGGCGTGTTAGTATATTTTAAAATCTATTCGCTCTATTGTTGCCTTTTTTGAGCAACAAAAATTGAAAATTTTTATTTAAGAGGTAAGAATTTTTATTTTTGTTACTGCTATTTTTATTTTAATCTGAGTCCAGACTTAACAGTTAGTTATTTCATGATGTAAACCAATTGTGCATTTTAGTAGTTGCATGTATAAACTTACTGGTGCTGAGGGTTAATAAAATTTAGTGAAATGATTTTTGTAATTTTATATCAAGATTTAAAAGCTTAGTTTCAAAACTTAGCTTTTTTACTTTATGACTTTACTTCGTTAATGTGACGAAATTAATGTTGTCAAAACTACGAAAATGATTGTCAATTTGACGATACTAGGATAAAGAAATATTTCGCTACATTTGACGAAATTCATCCCCAAAAAATTACGAAATGTTCGCTCGGGGTATATTCTTGGAAGTGATTTCATCAAAAACAAAGAAAATTCGTTAATTTTGAGAGTGCATTTCTGAAAGTGTTGATCACTATGAGCACCATAACGTAAATATATATGAAAATAGAGGAAATCAGTAACAATACAGGATTTTTTTTTTAAGGAACCACGAATGTTTCAAATTCAGAAAGGAAAAAAAGAACTTTCGGAAGAACTTAATTTTTATTCAAACATAAGAGAAAATATTTTTAAAAGAATGCACCTTGTTAATACTTTTTAATTTTTTGAAGTTATGCGCTCAGAAATACTATGCATTGATCATTCCGTCTTCAAAATATTTGAGTATTTTATGCGAGATTGATGTAATCTTTTCAAAAAAATCATGTTATTTTAATGAACTAAAATTTTTAATGAAAAAAAAAAAAAAAAAAAAAAGCCAATTCTTGTATTGCTTTAGTATTTTTTTAAAGGCAAGATGTTTAAAAGTTTGAAGTATATGAGCGGATATTTTCAAACTTTTTCTAAAAAACAAAATTCGTAAGAGTTTTAAGTTTACATTTTTGCTCATCATTTTGTCTTATATATATATAATTTTCCGGTGAGCTAGTTTACGCTCCTTTTTTAATTGCTCTATTTTTCTGTTTCTCATTTTCCCATATTTTAATCACCCACATTTTTACGTTATAGGCTTATACCTATGCGCTTATACTTATATATGCAAGATGGAAAATTATTGAAATTTTGCAAAATAAACAAGCGCTTTTATAGCAGCTTAATATTAATAGCAAATAATATATGAAAGTTTAATAAATTAGTCCTTTAAGTGGCGCAAAATGTGTAGATTGGAAAAAACAACAAATGAACAAATTGAAATTTTAAGAAACTTTAGAGAAACATTTGAAAATTTACGAAACAATATAAACATATAAAAAGAACAAACGAAAAAGATAAGGCAGCACATTACCCATGTTTGTTCTTTTTATATGTTTATATTGTTTCGCAAATTTTCAAATGCTTCTTAAAATTTCAATTTGTGCATTTGTTGTTCTACACAATCTACGCATTTTGCGGTACACTTAAAGGACTAATTTATTGAACTTCCATAGATAATTTGCTATTGATATTAAGCTGCTATAAAAGCGCTTGTTAATTTGCAAAATTTAAATAATTTTCCATCTTGCATGTATACATATAAGTCAAAGCGTATAGGTATAAGCCTATAACGTATAAGCGGGGATATTAAGAACCGAAAAAATGAAGAACGGAGAATTACGAAACGAAAAAATGCCTAACGGAAAAATGACGAACGCTCTGTTCGTCATTTTTCCGTAAAATCACGGGAATATAATTAACGAAACGGAAACACTCCGGCAACTCAGCTGCCGTATATTTTTTCGTTATTTTCAGGAAATTTTTTTAACAGTGTGTTTATGGGATATTTTGCAGATATGTCGGCAAAATACGACCTTACTTGACTTTCCTTTTGCAAAGTAACATTACAGAAGGCATCTCTGATTAATTTTAATCAAATCATTTTAAACTAGTTTCATTTTATGAAAAATAAGTTCGCAAAAAACCTTACTTTCTAAGGCTACCCATGCTGGATCGTTGCTTGACTGATTCGTCTGAAAATAGCTGTCAATAAATAACCTCTGATGTCTAAATAGTGGCTCTAACCGGTTTTCTTAAGAAGGACTATTTAACTTGTGGAAAACAGCTTTAGTAAAAGGATATATCCATTACAGGTTTTTGTATGCAGTAATTAACAAGCGTCCCGTTTTTAGGCTACTGGGCATAAATGGGTTAAAACGGTGGCAGCATTTTCCATCCAAAGTTGCTTCAAATGCAATTAACTAACTTGATGAAGCAATTACACCCACAGCTATGTTATGACGTCCTGAGACTGCAGCTTCGTCCCTACTTTAGACTACTCAGTTAGGAAACGATAAAAAAGCCGAGCTGGAGGCAAAGGTCCTCTTATTGTAGCTAAGATTACAAACAAACTGGTAGATAAAATGAATTTATCGTACCAGTGAGCGTCCGTAAACCATGGTGCGGCTCAACTCGAAATTTGAAGGAAAAACCTAGGTAATATGCAATGAGTTACCGCCCACAAGCCATGGCTAAGGCAGAACTGAAGCAAATGCACCCACAGCTCGATCATAGCATCCTAAGACTGCAGTTTCGTCCTTATTCTGAACTCCTAAGAGGATCTTTGCCTCCAGCTCGATCATTGGCTATTCCTAACTGAGGAGTCCACAATAAGGACGAAACTTAATAATGGACGTGAATAAAGTTTTTTACTTTTGTGTGTATTTTTTTTTTAATATCTGAATCACAAAGAGAAGCAATCAACGAAAGTCTGTAATCGATAAAACAGAAATCTGATCATGATCCGTCATGTTTAAAATTCAGACTAATATCTCCATTTCAGTTATGAATATTATATGTACGTTACGAAACATTGATTCGAAACATTGGTTTATATTACATTTAGTATATCTATGTACATAACATTTAATAAATCTCTAAAATCATTAATAATCTCTTAATCAGTCTTTAAAAACTTACATATAGTAGAAATTCGTGTATCGTCAAGAGTATACAACAAGGGTCTTTTAAAAAGCAAACAAGTAAGTTTCAGTGACTATACTTTTCGGAAACTTTAAATACGGTTACAATTTGAAGAAACGGATTTTTTTTTATTTCGCAGAAATTTCAAAGTGGACCTTTTTAGCGTAAAATAATTATTATATGTTGTAGTGTTTCGTAAATATTTATTATGCTAGGATTCATTACTGCAAAAAATATATTGACATCAATTTACTTTAAAAAGATAAATTTGTTCTATGTTTAATATTACATAATATATTTTTTACAGATAGTTCTGAAGAAATTTCCTAAGTTATAGTACACAGCTGAAGTGCGGCCAATACTATTCAACCAATTTTTTCACCTATTCAGAATAGCCGTTTAATGAACAAGCCTAAGTAATAGTACTTCGATAGTTGAGATATTAACAAAAACATTTTAATTACGCAACTATGCAAACATATTTTAACTAAGCAATTAGCTATAAAATATTCATATATAGTACGTTATCTATGGATGAATTTTTTTCTGATATAATATTTTTGTGAATACGTATGGATAAAATGAATTTTATTCTAAACTTTTTGGTATCATTTTTACTTCGTAAAAAAAGCGTTGAGAAAATATTTGTAGATGATTCTTTTGTACATCTCTATACATGAGTAAATGTTATCTTTTGCAATGTGTGTCTTCGAAAAAGGTTATAGTACAATACTGTTTCGTTTCTTTTTTTTTTTTTTTTTTTTGTTATCTAGAAGAAACAGCGTGACACAATTTCAAGTACTTCTCTTTATTCCTTTTCCTATTAATCCCTTTTGCGCTTCTCTATACAAAGAAAGCGAGAAATTCTAGATTTAAATTCGGAAATATGAAAGCTTTTCAATTGCTAAATGCTGAGCTGTGATGATACAAGTTAAAAAGATCGCTCTAAATAACCTCTTTAAAAAAAAAACATGATTTGTAATCCTGGTAAGAAAAAATGAGTTTTTTTTTTCTTTTTGTTAGATAATGTTCAATAACTTCGTGGGAGCAAATGCGTTTTACTTGATTTACATTTAAAACGTTTTTAATAGTTTATGCAAATTAGAACCATGTAAAACGTGTGTACAAATTCCAATATTCAATTTTATCGCAGATTTTTTTAAAGCGAACATAAAAATTCATAACAAATTTACTGGTGTTCCTCAATATTTCACAGAAAAGTTATTATTACTGTAGAGTAAAATTATTATTACTAAAAGTCAAGATTTATTCCATATTATGATGATGTGTTCTAAAGCAGTTCAGTGCTTTATGTAGACGACAGAAAGTAAAATTAAGATGTTAGAAATCCACTAAAAATATATACACCTTTTTACATATACAAGGAAACATGGGATTTTGCTAAACTGTAAATAAGGATGTTATGCAACTATTGCTAAAACATATAAACTAAAACTTTTTAATAAAATACTTTTAACTGTAATTGTTAACTTGGTATTTGGTATTATACAAAAAAAAAATCAATTAGAAATAATCATATAAGCTTTGCAGCTCTATAAGTAGAAATTTATCGTTTCCGTGCAAATTGCAAATCTAATAATTACAAAAAATTAAACGAAAGAGTTTTTGATATTAGAAAAACTGAGCTGCTACAATCTTAACTGCACTACATATTCAGAGAAGTAAAAGATAAATGACTTTATGTAAAAATTTTTCAAATACGTTATATAATATTTACCCTATGATAGATAAAAAATTTGATACATGAGAGTCCAAAGACGTTCACACTTTAAAAAACAAATTTTATTTTTACAGTAATAAATTGTAAAATTGCTTTATTTACAGTAGTAAACTGTAAAATTTCTAGTTTTACAGTATATTACTGTGAATTTTAGTTTTTAACTGGAACCTCCGCTGCCAGTATTATACTGTTGTTTTTACAGTATAATACTCAAATGTTATGGTAATAAACTAAAATCGCTGCTTTTACAGTAATAAACTATAAAATATCCAATTTTACAGAATAAACTATAAAATTGCTACTTTTACAGCAATAAACTAAAACATCTAAATTTACAGTTTATTACTGTACTTTTACAGTTTTAAAATGGAACGTATGCTGTCAGTATTATACTGTAAAAATATCTTTTTTTCTTACAGTGCATGATATGTTGACTGGTTTGAGTTTATGAAAACCGTCTTTTTATAGATGGAAAGAGTACAGAAGCAATAACTGATTTTCATTTTTTTTCATACATCATTATGGAAGCATTACACTTTGTTATATAGTATCCACAAATAGATATTTAGCAAGAATAATCATGATTGCGTATCAGCGGGACATTTCCACATAATAAAGCATTTCCCCCACCTTATCAAATGAATAAGAGTTCATACCCAGTTGTCGGATAATTCTATTTTTTTTTCAGAAAAAAATGGAATGAAATATCTTTCTCTCATTCTGCGGAAAGAGAAAGGGCAGTCAAGTGAACAGTAATAGCTAACAGGTGTTGCCTATCTTCATGTTGATTAATGGCTGGAGGGGAAAAAGCAACTTTCTCGTTTCCAGTCAAAGAAACCTATCGTAATTTCCTGAGCTAGATAGTAGAAGAAACAATAGTGATAAGCAAACAAAAATACTTCACCCTCTGGCCGAGAAATAAATATAAAAATCGAGGCATGAGTTTCTTTTTTTTCATGCTGAGTGGCAATGATTTATACACATTAGTAACAGCTTTATTTCCGGCTTCCTCCGTCTTGTCAACTTTGGCAACGATTTTCCCTTTTTTTGACTGTTCCATAATGCAATGTTTGAATAAGTAACAGTATTTCTGGTCAGATGAAGGAAAATTGGTACGCCGATAGGGATAAATCACTTTTAGATATGATTTGCTTCTTTTAAAAAAAATATTCAAAAGATAATGATCAACGGTTTCTCATAAAGCTAATTAACTATTGTTTTTATTTTTTAAAGTAATTTGTGTGCCAATGCCTTTAGGGGAAGAACTATAAAATCTACGATTACACATTAAAAAAAATAAATATATATAATATTGTATTATGTAGCATGAATAGGGCACATATATATGTAACATGAAAGTAATATATTTAGTTGACCTGTACTAAACATTATTTTTACATTTTTTTCTATTATAACTTTTCGCGTAAATTCCTTTCACCAGTGAAAGGAATCACCCGAATCACTGGAAAATTCACCAGTGAATTATCCAGTAGGGTGAGTCGAAAAAATCGATTTTTTTATTTCGAAATCGCATTACCTCTCAAAAGTTGTGGTTTAGTATCCACAACTTGGGAAAAATAAGAAAAAAATTCTAAGTTGACGTCTTCGGTTCGCGCATGAGGCTCAAAGTTGGAAAAAATATGTTAAAAATGGAAATTTTCAAAAGGAAAAAAGAAAAAAAAAATTGTAACTTTTTATAATGCAACTGTCATAAGCTGTAAATATTTTGTGCATTTTTAATCTAAGAAAATATTTTATAGCTTTTACATACCATCATTAGTTTGCAGATCAGCCTTAAATTGGGCTAAAATCGCCTACAATGTCAAATTTCGAAAATATCGATTTTTTTTATTTCGAAATCGCATTACCTCTCAAAAGTTGTGGTTTGGTATCCAAAATTTGGGAAAAATAAATAAAAAATCTAAGTTGACTACTTCGGTTCGCGCATGAGGCTCAAAGTTGGAAAATATATGCTAAAAATGGAAATTTTCAAAAAATAATTTGAAAAAAAAAAGTAATTTTTTTTATATCGAAACTGCTTTAAATTGTTAGTAGATAACATAAGTTGAACCCAAAAAATTATATATGACTGTTAGAAGATACATTCTGTTTGTGCATAAGGCTCAAGATATGAAAAAAAATGCCAAAAACTGAATCAGAACGCACTATGTCGGCGCTGTGCCGGTATATTTTTGTTCTACAGCCGACTTTTCTAGACATTACACATATTCTAGGAGACAGTTCAAAGTCCCTGCAGTCTGCACTCCCTTTGGTTGTCACTTAGTCAGCTAGACCCGCCAAACAAACAGCATCTTTAATTAGCAACTGAAAGTGAATCAAAAAGTGCAGCGTGTTTAGCTTTGGGTGAGTTTTTTTTTTTTTTTTTTTTGGAACTTTATAGCATATTTTTATGCTCAAGTTTTGTTATACTGTTCTCCGTTCTCCGAATAATAAATAATGGAACCCCGGAAAACTTCTAAACGTTTAATTATTTCTCCGTTTTTTGGTGCACCGAAAGGGTTAAGTCAAAGTGTTTTACCCACATGTGCAGATCTGTTGTTAACTTGTTTTGAAGAAAAATCGCAATCTGTAAAAGGCGAACCTTTTTCAAGGATTTCAGATTGCATATCTGCTTAAATAGCAGAAGTTTACTGCAAAGCTTCTATACCAATGTACAGTGGTAATACCAATGTGCGTTCTATACCGATGTACAGATGTATAGTGTACATCTATAAGAGATTGACTTTTTAGCACAAGAACACGAAAAATTCATTGCACATCTGAAAGAAGCAAGGTCAAAAAGTTTAGACTTTGCTTAATTAACAAAATGATTGAGTTTTGTCTTGAAGTTCAATTTATCTTTATCACGACTAAATGACTTTCTCAAAGTGTAGTATTATGGTAATCCTTTATCAATTTTACAATACGTACATGACTGACCGTTGGTATAGAAGCTTTGCAGAAAATTTCTTCTATTAGCTATGCAATCTGAAATCCTTGAAAAAGGTTCGCCTTTTATAGATTGCGATTTTTTTTCAAAGCAAGCTAACAACACATGTGCACATGTGGTTAAAACACTTTGACTTAACCCTTTCGGTACACCAAAAAAACGGACAAATAATTAAACGTTTAGAAGTTTTCCGGGGTTCCATTATTTATTATTCGGAGAACGGAGAACAGTATAACAAAACTTGAGCATAAAAATATGCTATAAAGTTACAAAAAAAAAAAAATTCACCCAAAGCTAAACACGTTGCACTTTTTGATTCACTTTCAGTTACTAATTAAAGATGCTGTTTGTTTGGCGGGTCTAGCTGACTAAGTGACAACCAAAGGGAGTGCAGACTGCAGGGACTTTGAACTGTCTCCTAGAATATGTGTAATGTCTAGAAAAGTCGGCTGTAGAACAAAAATATACCGGCACAGCGCCGACATAGTGCGTTCTGGTTCAGTTTTTGGCATTTTTTTCATATCTTGACCCTTATGCACAAACAGAATGTATCTTCTAATAGTCATATATAATTTTTTGGGTTCAACTTATGTTATCTACTAACAATTTAAAGCAGTTTCGATATAAAAAAAATTACTTTTTTTTTTTCAAATTATTTTTTGAAAATTTCCATTTTTAGCATATATTTTCCAACTTTGAGCCTCATGCGCGAACCGAAGTAGTCAACTTAGATTTTTTATTTATTTTTCCCAAATTTTGGATACCAAACCACAACTTTTGAGAGGTAATGCGATTTCGAAATTAAAAAAAAATCGATATTTTCGAAATTTGACATTGTAGGCGATTTTAGCCCAATTTAAGGCTGATGTGCAAACTAAAGATCGTATGTAAAAGCTATAAAATATTTTTTTAGATTAAAAATGTACAAAATATTTACAGCTTATGGTATTTGCATTATAAAAAGTACAGTTTTTTTTTTCTTTTTTCTTTTTGAAAATTTCCATTTTTAACATATTTTTTCTAACTTTGAGCCTCATGCGCGAACCGAAGACGTCAACTTAGAATTTTTTTTCTTATTTTTCCCAAGTTGTGGATACTAAACCACAACTTTTGAGAGATAATGCGATTTCGAAATAAAAAAATCGATTTTTTCGACTCACCCTATTATCCAGTGAGTGACAAACAATTAAGGTATTAAAATTTCAATTGTTCAATCGGTTTTTCTCTTAAATTTAAATTGTATTATGGTACTATATACCAAGTTTTCCGACATTTAAGGTTTTTTTATGCTTTTATATGATTTTTTATGCTTTTATATACCTCAATGGAGTTTTTGCTCTTCTTCAGAAGCGTAAAAAATCAATTTTTCATTCATGGATATTAAGATTGATTAGTTGCTAAATTGCTTTATTTTTTTCAATGATATGTTTAAAAAATGTACAACTTATTTTTATTAACAATTTATTTTTTGTTCACTTTAATCTAGTTAAATTTTATTAATTTTAGCAAATAAGCTCGCTCAGCAAAAATTCGCTTAACTTAATTTTATTTACAATATACATCAATTTTTTCTCATTATTTTTCAACAGACTGAAGTTGAGTTGCTTAAGATAAAACATTGTCATAAAATAAAAACTCATTATTCATTTAAAAAAGTAAATATAAACATACACGCACACCGTAAAAAATAAATGTTGTTTTTACAGTATAATACAGCGAATTTCACAGTAATAAACTGTAAAAATTGCTAATTGTATAGTAATAAGCTAAAATTGCTAATTTTACACCAATAAACTGTAAAAATTGCTAATTGTATAGTAATAAACTAAAATTGCTAATTTTACAGCAATAAATTGCAAAAATTGCTAATTGTATAGTAATAAACTGAAATTGCTAATTTTACAGCAATAAACTAAAATTGCTACTTTTACAGCAATAAACTAAAATTGCTACTTTTAATGCAATAAACTAAAATTGTACTTTTGCAGTACTAAACTGTAAAATAGCTTACTTTACAGTAATAAACCGTAAAATTGATAATTTAAAAGTTTGTAACTGTACATTTTGCAGTTTTAAATTAGAATCTTGGCTATTATAATGTAAACACAACAAATAATTTTTGCAGTGCAGCTAATTATAATTCCACCGCGACGAGATGGCCGGTGTCAATCAAATGAGAAAACGAGTCTATTCCTTAAAATAGGTAGAGAAGGAAGAAACTCCAGTGTGCCATATTTGCAAGTTTAGCGACATTTTGGCGAAGTGATAAGTTTTATGAAATATTAAATAATTCTTCGAGCCACACCTGCATTTGGTGAGGAAGTGAAAACAAGTCTTTGCTTTCTTTATTGCAACCCTTACGTTACCATTTTATTATTAAATTTAAATGAACAGTTGGAGGCGCTGCAGTCAATGGCCAATGGCTGCGGAAAGATATAAAACCAAGACCGACCTACTTTCTTGTATCCAATGAGAAATCTTTCTCGATTGTGCAAAAATTAAAATAGTTTCCTCTTTGGCTAATTTCTCAAATTGGAAGACCAATTAAAGGTAAGCAAGGTGACGTATTCAAGCTTTATAACCAATGCCGCAATTGTGTATCCCATTCCTCAATTTTCATCTGCGTATCACCCCTTGTTAAAAATAGACAATCCTGAAAAAAGGAGGAGTCATAGGCCATCTCTGCGAAGTTGAATAATATTCAAAATTATACCAATATTCACAAAATTGAAGCTCCAAGAGAACTCCCGAGTAGTACTGCGTATCAATCAAGTGTTTAAAATATGGTTACGTATCTTCCATTAGGAAAGTGTCTAGTAAGCATTTGCAATAATCAAACTCTTTAGGAAATTCTTTGGGGCTGTGCTAGTCAGAAATGATGTCAATTTTTCAACATACACTGCAAAAAAGAAAGTGTTATTTTTACAGTATAATATTGGCAGCATTAGTTTCAGTTTAAAGCTGTAAAATGTGCAGCAATAAACTGTAAAATTAGCAATTTTTCAGATTTTTACTGTAAAGCAGCAAGTTTGCAGTTTAATACAACAAAATAAGCTGTATTATACTGTAAAAACAGTATAATACTGGCAGCGGTGGTTCCAGTTTAAAACTAAAATGCTCTATAATAAACTGTAAAATTAGTAATTTTACAGTTCATTACTGTAAAGCAGCATTTTTACAGTTCATTAATGTTAAGCAGCACTTTTAGAGTTTATTACTGTAAAATTATCAAGTTTTACAGACTATTACGATAAAAGTAGCTGTATTACACTATAAAAAAACATTTTTTACAGTGTATTACCTAGAACCTCTTTCGTCAAGAAAGCTTACATTTTTTTCTTTCCGTATTACACGTCGCGCTTTATTACATTAATGCACAACTAAACATTTTTTTAAACCGTAATATACGATGTCAGACTTCTTGCTAACCCTTTCCTCCTTCTAGTCATCAATTGTCTCAATTTCAATCGGCCTGTCGTTTCAAGTTTTTCAAAGGGTGCAAACACCATTCAATTTCATCGGAAAACAGCAAAACCACGCCCACTTATATGTAAATACATGGACTTCTCAAAGCCAGAGGGGAGCAATTGACCCCCCCCCCGAAACCCCTCGACTACGGGCCTGATTTCAGGGGCCTCCTTTCTTCTCAAAGTGTGACTTCCTTAATGGACGACCCCTTTTAACAGCCTCAATTTCTCAACACCATGATACGCACCTCCATGCATGTTAGAGTATTTGTTTACTTCATTGTTGTAAAAAAATATTTTTTTAACCCGCGATCACTCCCGCTATTTTGCGTCACACGAGCACTCGCGCCGGGCCTTGCAGGCCCGGAGCGGTTTTTTTCAGGAAATTGAGTTTGTAAAGCAGAAAAATTGTGTTTTGAACATTAAATTTCAATCACAAAGTCTACAACGTCTTCATTTCATCGTTGTAACTCAAATTGCTACTTTGCGTCACACGAGCACTCGCGCCGGGCCTCGCAGGCCCCTTAGCGGTTTTTTTTCAAGAAATTGAGTTTTAAGGCAGAGAAAATTGTGTTTTGAGCACTAAAATTTAATCACAAAGTCTACAACCTCTTCATTTCATCTTTATAACTCAAATTGCGAAGCATTTTGCAACCTTTTTCTTCGCGTTCTCCGTGCAGAATGAGAAACACGAGCACTCGCGCCGGGCCTCTGCGGCCCGAACCGATATTTTTTGGGGGGAAAGAGGGTCTGTACATTCCTGAAAAACACGTGGTCAGTAAGAAGGTGATCCTGAACGCAGCTACTGTGGACCTCGTCCATGTCCGGTGAAGGGGTGATTTTTGGCAGCGAATTTAAATAATGACCGGGCCTGAGAGGCCCCGTGCGAGTGCTCGCGGGTTAAAACCAAAATGTTCGATGTCAGACTTTTTGCCAGTCCCTTCCTCCTTTTGGTCATAAACTGTCTACATTGCTCCTCAATGAAGACAGTTGAAACTCCTCAAAGGAGACATTGTTCCTCTCCACCTCTTTCCTCCTCAAATCACGTGGAACATTTGAGGACGACCCCTTTTAAAATATCCTAAATATTCTCAATATCATGATAAACATCTCCATGCATGTTAGAGTATTTGTTTACTTCATTGTTGTAAAAAATATTTTCTTTAAACCAAAATGTGCGATGTCAGACTTTTTGCTAGTCTTTTCCTCCTTCTGGTCATAAACTGTTTACATTGCTCCTCAATGAAGACAGTTGAAACTCCTCAAAGGAGACATTGTTCTTCTCCACCTCTTTCCTCCTCAAATCATGTGGAATATTTGAGGACGACCCCTTTTTAAAATATCCTAAATATTCTCAATATCATAATACACATCTCCATGATGTTAGAGTATTTGTTTACTCTCCGAACAATGGTTTCTTATAAGATGCAGTTTTTCGCCATTTGGCTCTTATCCAAACCCTAACTTTAGATCAAAGGAAAGTACTGAAAGAGGGAAAAGTAAGTAAATCGAAGGAAAACTCCTCTTATTGAGGCAACATTTCCTGAGAGCGAAAGCATATCATGGCAGAGAAGTTAACATTCTGAAAGTTTTTCAAAGAAAAGATGAACTATCTATTGTTGTGAAAGTTAAGTTTTAACTAGCAGGAAACCATTGTCAACTGTAAAGTTACTTTGTTAAAAGTAATAGAACTACATTCTTATATACAGAAGTCCTAGACCAAATGGTTTAAAAAGAAACACGAAGTTTTAAAAGGAGGGTAAAGAAATGGCTTTGACAAAATGCTAACAGGGAAAGGTTAAGTGAGACAGAATTAGTCGAGTTACTAGGTTAGTTAAGCCCCAACTAAGTTGGTTGCACTAAGAAGTTTGCACTGACTAAAGTTAGTGCAAACTTCTAGGTTTCTTCATTAGAAAAACTTATGACTCTTATGTCTAGAAGTGCATTTGTGTGTGTGCGTACTTTTCGCGAGCTTGCCAACTAAACGTAAGGCTTTGAAACAAGAATTTTTGCATTATTTGTGGACTTAAGGCCTACATTTTTTACTTCTGTATCAGTTTCTATCAGGATCAAATAAGCACTGTCATGGTAAAGTTGTCATGGCAGTTTTTGAAACTGTTAGAACCACATGCTTCCTTCACACCAGCAAGACGAAACATATACCCTACAATTTGCTATCATACTTCATGGTAGCACTAAATGAAAAAAATATAAATAAATAAATAAGTAAATAACAAATAAATAAATAAAATCGGTTGTAAATTTTCTCGGTTATCATCATTTTGAAATTTACATCATAGAATACAATTGTAAAAGTAAAACAGAGGTTTCTGGTAATGATGTTTTACGATGACTGTAGGAAACTCGTGTAGAGTGGCATTGTGTTCGCTGCGAATTTTGAAAATGTTTATGCTACAGAAAATTACAAAAGTCAGCCAAACGTTAAATCCAAACGCTGCAAACTATTAAACATTTTATTAAAAGGTAAAATGATCTGCCAAATAAAGAAACAAGGTAATAACTGTAAACAGTTCATTAAATCGTAAAATAACCGGTCAAATAAAAAAAAGACACTAAATAATTGTAAACTGATATTATTTAATACAATATGAATGAGTCTTTTAACTTCATTGTTTATCTATATTTTCAAAACTCCGATCACTTTATTGTAACCCAGTTGAAAATTCGGCAATCTTCTGGCATTGAGCAAAATATGCGTCTATTCTGCCCCAATATATATTATTTAACTCCGAAGAGAAGCTACCAGAGATCAGGTGCCCAGCATTAGTTTGGATAGTATTAAAAATTGATTGAACAATTCTAAGTAAAAACATGTTGGTTTGTTTCCAACAGCTGATTTAAAAAGAAATCTGATAAATGGTCTGATAAAGAAACCCAGAAATGAAATGATAGCCTGATTTAAATATTCTTTTAAAATTTAATTATTATGAATCGAGTCAAAAAGACAAAAAGATGTTTTCAAGTAAGAAAGTGTAAGCAATTTTAAGTGTCTGAGCAATTAATAAAATGTTTCTGTCTTTCAATATAACACTGATATGCAAGTTTTTATTGCAATAAAAAATCAGAAACATTAATTAAAACAAGTTTATGAGTCACTTTCCTGCTGCGACGGAAAAAGAAAAACACTGCGGACGATATAAAAGAAGAAAACTAACACATACGAGCATATAAACTAAAAACATATCTTTGATTTCGCTCAATTCTTAATGTAAGGAAATTAAAATGATAGGAATGGTTTCATTGTATTACCGCATTTTTTGTTTACTTTTTAAAAAAGTTTCAGCTAATTTAATTTTTTTTCCGACTACATAATTATTTTGATTCTAAATAAGAGAAAAGTGGAGAAGACAAAAAGTGAACTTCCACGTCAAATAAACAGAAAAATTCGAAAAACTTTTTTGTAAAGAATGTGTTCATCTTTGAAAAGTGCATTTAGAAAAACACATTTGATTTAAGTATACATTTAAGATCTTTAGAGCGAATACGTCTGCTAAATTAAATTCAGCAAGAAACTACGCTTAATATGAATAATAAAAGCTTTTTATGACTAAATGTTGATCAGTAAATTAGCATTCATGTTCGCTTCTCTATATTTTCTACATTTATCAAATTTAGTGCAATGCTTAAAGTAGTCTCCGCTGTTGTGGAGAAAAAAAATCACTATGACTAAATTAAACGCTTTAATATTTGGCAAAAACTGCATTCCATACTTTAATCTCGCAGAAAAAATGTTGCGCATTTTATGTATTATGTTACTTATTATGATTCATTAAATGAAAAGGAACTTTAAATTCTGCAACATAAATTTGCCTTTACTGCTTTTTTATGAGGTGTGTTTTTAATGAAATATTCTAGTTTAAGCATTTAAACTAACATGCTTGCGTTAAAAATAAGAGAAAAGTATTAAGAATGCTGAGGTACAGAAGAAACTAAGACATTGTTTTGGAGGTTTAAGAAAACGCTTTTCAATTCAGAAAACTGTGAGTTCTTGAACTAGTAGTCATCCAAATAACGGTAAGAAAAAATAGCATATTTCTGGTCAGCGTAACTTGAAACATGGTGAAGTAAAAAAACCAGAAAATAAATAAACAATAATAATACTAACAATAATGACAACAAAAATAAATAAATAGCAATATTAATAATAGTAGTAGTAATAATAATAGTAATACTGGTAATAGTAATAATAATAATAATAACAATAATAATAATAATAATAATCATGATGATGATGATGATGATGATGATAAATAAGCTGCTGTACTTCATGTGAGTTTGATTTTTTCGCTTTCGTTTCAGTTTTTGAAGATTAAACTTTGTAATAAATTAAATAATAATTTATAGTATTGTTAAATTAAACTTTCAACTGTTAACTTGCTTTTCAGGAGGATTTGAATTATTCAGAGTACCGTAAAATGGGGTTAATCGGAACACTTTTCAGCTTTGATTGTAAAAAAAGCAGTTAAAAGATTTTTTTTTTTATTTTATTTTTTGGACAAAAACTTCGGTCTTGCTTTACTTTTGATATTCCAAGCAAAGACAAAAGATTTTGAACAATTACTATTAAAATATATAGCAAATTATGGGTGTTCCGAATCACCCCGCTGATAGGGGTCAATCGGAACACTTGTTAAAATTTTTATTTTTTTCAATTTAATCTGCAATAGGTCTCACAAACATGAGTAATATTGATGGGGGAGAATAAGAACAGATAATTACTGTCAAATAAATGTATAATTTCCGTACCAGTAAACGTTTATAATTTGTGAAAATTCAAAATAATTTTGAACTTATGAAAAATGAAAAGTAATTTTAAGAAATACTTTTGAATTGAAATACAAAGATTTAACATGAATGGAAGTCACTCATGTCGTCCACAAATATGTACTTGTCCTTAAAACTAGCAATTGTGACTTGGCTTAAGTTTTTTCATAACATCTCCTAGGATGAACTCTACCTTTTCTTTAGTTTTTTGAAATTTCTGGGTTTCGGGGATTGTCCTGAAAGATTTTTTCGCTTATTCATCACTGTCTGTGTGCTGGACGTTTACTACATAAAGTCTATGTGACTTTCCCCCTTTTATTTTAAGTAAAAAGAAGTCTCCTGGAGAAAAAATCTTTTGAAATCTGCAACTTTTGTCATTCTAAGATCTAGTTGCTCACGAGAAGGGATAAACAGTAATAAATCCTTGTCCTTGTCTTGATTAGAAGAATTAGGGTTAGAATCTTGATTTTTCAAACAGTTTCCTTCAAATAAGTTTGAATTGGAACAACAGAACTAAGTGTTCCGATTCACCCCGCAAATTTTTTTCCTATGGCATTTTTCAGAATTCTTCACTTTTATGACACAATTGATAAAAAATGTAAATTCTAATGTGGTATTCTGTTGTTCAGATACGTGTGTAATTGAAACATACCACTCATAGTTTTTAAATATAAGAAGATTTGTTCTTGCATATGAAGTTTTGCAGTCTATGAAAATGTGATGTTTTCTAGCATTCAACGTGCAGCCCTCTTTAGAAGCCAGTAGCGTTGCCAGATTGACAAAAGTAATTTTTTCCTACTTCCTATGATCTTACCTTTCGAAAAAAAAATTCATGGCGAAAAATACTCAATAGTATATTTATGAAGAATTTCTTTGTACGGTCGGGAAGTTTTGTTCCGATTGACCCCGCTGTTCCTATACACCCCATTTTACGGTATATGATAAACACTTGCAGCAATAAAACTTAAAATAGAAGCATAGGAAACCAAACATATTTAAAAGTTTAATTAATTCTATATATATACTATCAAAATATTTTTCCTTTTTGCCCTCATAACATTTTAGTTTAAAAAATAAATTTTAAAAGGAATAAGAGAGATAATAAAAAAATCATTCGTGTTACATTCGTAAAATATTTATTAAAACATGTTACTACAACAGATAACAGTGTCATGGCAAAATACTGGAAGGGTATTTTCTGTTACAACAAAGCGTAAGTAAAAATCTTTAGCTGACTCAGCTCACTTTACGTTTCCAGACTGTATATCAACAAATGTTTCCCCTAGAAACGTCTGTTTTTGACAATGTTACATTTTGTTGATATTCCATTTTCTTCTCTAAAAGCAACTTCAACGCGGATTTTTTCTTCACGCTTTAAACTTATTTTTCTTGTTCGTTTTACTTTAGGAATTTCTATCAGTTTTTATTCTGGGGGAAAAAAAGTAGAGCATTCACTTTTTGTTATTTTTCTCAGGAATGTAACTTCAATAGGCCATAAGGCAGAAAAAAATATGAGATTTATTTTTAAGAATAACACACCTATTTTCAAAAAAAAAAAAATGTGCTTTAAAATGTTTGTCAACAGATATGTTTGAAATGTATTCGTCCAATGTCTACTTAAGGATTTTATTCAGAATATTTTATATACAATCTTTTGTCGGAAAAATGCATTATGATTTTGAATACGCGTGACTTGGTTAATCCTTTTTCTTCAGTTTAAAGATTCAATTTGTAATGTGATTTAATGCAATTGGGAATTGGAAAAAAATGATGGCTATAAAAGAATTCAGAAAACAAAACATTAATTTCAGTTCACACAAGTTATTTTTTGTTTTTAAAATGTTTAAAGTTAGTGTCGTTTGTTTTTCAGTCATTCGTATAAAATGAAATTCACAAATGAAACAGCTTTTCATCAAACATTTTAAGACGTTTAAAACTCGATTTGGGCGAACTCTCCTCTCTGTCTGTCTTGACGAACTCTATCATCTTGTGTATTAAGTTTTTAGTGCGGTTGAAGGTCTAAAAAGAAAAATTAAATAAAAGAATAGAAATCACTGGTAGAGAAATAAAAAATTAGCTCTAATTTACCTGAAAGCATTAAAGATCTTCTTTTAAAGCATACTATTCGTATTTTCTACTAAAAGCTTTGATTTCTCCGTTGCTGTTTCTTTTTTTTTTTTTTTTTTTTTTGTTTCGTTTATGTAAATGCTGCTAGCTTTTTATTAAATTGATTAAGCTGCTCGACCAGTTAAAAATTCAATTAATTCCAATGGTAAATATAACTAAAAGGCCTAGAGTTTACAGCATAGATTTATTAACAGTAAATTTAATGATAAAAATAACTTGCAGGTAACAAACACCCCATTTGCGCTCAACTTATGTGCCTTATTCGATATGGTGGATAGCAAACTGAACTGAGAAAAAAGAGTGTAGGGTTCAATCCCTGCTGCTTACATCTCGCTCTTTGTCACTACAGTACAATTTCTTAGTAAAATTGGATTTTAACCTTTAAAAGTATTGGCAACATTGGTGACACACTGCAAAAAAAAAAAAAAAAAAAAATGAACTGTTGTTTTTACAGTATAACACTAACTGTAAAACTTGCAATTTTAGTTTCTTACTGTAAAGTTACTAATTTTACAGTTTATTACTGTAAAATTTAGCTGTATAATACTGTAAAAACAGCAGTATAATACTGGCAGCAGAGGTTCCAGTTTAAAACTGTAAAATGCACGGTAATAAACTGTAAAATTAGCAATTTTACAGTTTAGTACTGAAAAATTAGAAATTTTAGTTTATTACGGTAAAATTAGCAATTTTGCAGTTTATTACTATAAAATTAACTGTATTATACTGTAAAAACAGCATTCATTTTTTACAGTGCAGTACATTATAGCATACAACTTCAAGAACAGTTTAAACTGCGTCTTTAGTGTTTATTTTATGGGTTATTGACAACAACTCAAGTCTAATTTATCCTCATATATTTTAGAACAGTAAGTGAGAGGTGCGCGTTGTCAAATATAAGCATACTGTAGTTAAGAATTCCAATAGGGCTTATGTTACATCGTTTCGCTCCCAGGAGAGCCCAATCTTCTTAGAAATACTTAAACAAAAATGCACCACATTTGTATCAACCAGTGCTCCCGAAGCACTGGTATACTATAACTTCCAATAAAAGTGCATCCGATAAGAGTTTGTCTCAATCCATCACCATGACAGTTCTTTTAATACAACCAGAAAGCTTCTTTATATCTAAGTACAAATCTTCATCTATCTTCGACTAATTTTTTATTCCCTGAACAAGATTCATTAAACGCTACTCCTTTTTTGCGATCTGGCTTTCATCCAAAGTTAAACTTTAGGCATAAAAAATGACTCTGAACCGATAAAAGCAAAAATAAATTGAAGTATATCTTGGGTTTGCGAAAAATCGTTAAAAAACTTTCAATGCAAAATTAACGATGCAAAATGTTTACATAATCTAAAAACTTAAACCAGGTCAATTATTTTCAGAAAGAATAACTCTGTCGTAAAAAGAAGGATAACTACACTTCGAAAATGAGTTGTATTTTTGATTCGTTTGAAAGTATATTTCCTGTTTAGCAAAATCACTCGATACACTGTTACTCCTCAAGAGAGTTAATTAGCATTGGATCGCATTTTGTAATGCAGTTTTCATCTCTATCTATTAAGTTATGTAATCTTTAAAATTTCGGAAACTCACTTGTGGTACAATCTGATGATGATGGAAAATTTATTCCAATAATGGATACATGATCACAAGTGTGTAGTTGATGTTTTTATTAAATATAGGACACTTGCGTTGGCTATTTACATGTATTAGTATTATTGTCTGAAGATAATTTTAGTCGTATTAGTTATACGCACTGTGTTTCAACTTCAAACGACTACACTGTAAAAATGAATGATGTTTTTACAGTATAACACATCTAACTTCATGGTAATAATATGTAAAAATGGTTAATTTTACAGTAATAAACTCTAAAATTTCTACTTTTATAGTACTAAACTATAAAATAGCTAATTTTACATTAATAAACTGCAAAACTACTAATTTTACAGTTTATTACTGTGCATTTTACAGTTTTAAGTTGGAACCTCAGCTGCGAGTATTATATTGTAAAAATAACAGTTCAATTTTTGAAGTGTATTTTGGTCGTATTAGTTGTCAACTTCAAACGACTAGGGAATTTTCCGATCCGGTTTTAGTAGCAGAAAAGTGTAATTATCAAAGAGCCATCCCGCTTTGGAGCAAATAAGGGCAGATATATATAAGATTATAATCAATTTACAATCCCTTAACATTATGACTTATTTTAAATTGGTAGCAATGTAAAAGGTAATATAAAATGAACTTTAAACATTTGAATGCATTCTTAACCACTTAACTGAACGCCTAAATAGATTGCAGACTTGAAATAGAGAAAATTATTTAATATAAGTTAAAATGATATTTCCAATATAATTAAGATTTGAATTAAATACTTTACAAGAAATCGAAACTTTACAAGGAATCAAAAATTGGTCAAGTTCATTTAAACAGGGTTATACAGTATGTGAGACTTTAATAAATTAGAAAGCTAGAAAGCCTTAAAAACTGTATAAAATGCTTTACGTGAGTTGAAAACTCATTTTAAATAATGTAGAAAAATCTGAGAGCTTTCTATTGATGTATGGATTAATTAGACAAACACTAATGTGGTCTTATCTTACTCTGTTTATGAGCATTGATGTTCTAATACTTGTACAGCATCCACAATTAATCTGTTTTTATTTTCTATTTCTTTTTTCTTTTGTAAGGTACCCTAAAATAAAAGCAAATAACTTTCCGGAACCCCCTCTCTCATTTTTTATTTATGTTTTTACTCGCAGAATTTGAAGTTCGTAGCGCTAATTTTTGATGCGTTTTTTCCCACTTGGAGAGCATGTTGGGTAGCAGTATTTGTCAGAAAAAGATCGTAAATATTTTCCTTTTCCCTTTACGACGTTCTCTATTTTCTCTGACATAGGATAACATCGCACATATTATTCGCAACTGTTTTAGAGTCAAGCGTTACAAAAGTATGGCAATAAAGAGACTTCTCTGTATCAAAAAGTTTCTAATGACACATTTCGCTTTTGTTATGATGTGGGTTTTGATTCAAGCAAAGGAATTAAAATTTTATTTTACTGCGTGCAAAGGATTAATAACTATAATTAACCTATTTATGCCCAGTAGCCTAAAAACGGGACGCTTGTTAGTTACAGCATACAAAAACCTGTAATGGGTAGATCATTTTACTAAAGCTGTTTTTCACAAGTTAAATAGTCCTTCTTCTTGAGAAAACCAGATAGAACCACTAGTTTTACATCAAAGTGTATTTACTGACAGCTATTTTCAGACAATCAGTTAAGCAACGATCTATTTTAAAATGATTTGCTTAAAATTGATCGCAGATGCCTCCTGTAATGTTACTTTGCAAAAGTAAAGTCAAGTAAGGTTGTATTTTGCTCACATATCTGCAAAACATCCCAAATACAGGACGTTAAATAACTTCATAAATATGGCAACGGCGAACTATTTTAAGCCTAAAATGGATGTAAACCTTTCCAAGTAAGAGTTTCAAGCAGATAAAAATTGAAAACAATTGTTAAAAAAACTTGGGCATAAATGGGTTAATAACTATAATCAAACTGCATGCAACATAAAAGTGATATTTTTATGTATTGACACAAGCTAAATACTTGAAAACGTCTAAAACATTAAACAACAATGACAATGTGCAAATAAGGTAATCTTTCTTTTCGTACATTAAATGTCCTGGATGTTCGGGCACTTTCCAAGTTCAAAACTAAAATACAGTTGAATCCCGCTTAATGGAATAGCCATTTTGCCGCTGAACATATTCCAATGAACGAGATATTCCATCATAAGGGATCAAAATGATAGATTACAATAACTATATTAAGCGGGATATTCTAGTAATCGATATTCTAATAAGCGGGCTTGTCTGTTTCAGGTTGAGATTAGGAGAATTGTGATACGTGCTGTTTTGTAAAAATACACGTTTTTGTTTCACAGATTCACGTCGTGTATGCTTCCTTTTGTTCTAAAGGCCTCAAGAAATTGTAATTGATGAATTGTTATCTTTTGATCAAAAAGATAAACTTAGTCTTTTAATAAGTTATGTATTTGTTCCATTTGGACATCTACAGACTTACAGGTTTGATCATGACAGTCTGAAAAACATGTAAAAAAAGTTTTCTGCTGTAAACTGGATATGTTCCCTCTTGAAAAGTATCCTTCATATAATTTTGAATTTCATTTTCATTTTGAAAAATGTTTCAAAAGTTAATATTTTACGTAAAATTATGTAGGAAAATCATTTTTATAAGTGGAAACCTTTTGAAAAGAAAGAAAAATAACACAAACTTCCTGCAAAATTAAGACGTAAACTAAATTTTGGCAAACATGTAATATTTTTAAAAACCTTTCGCTTATAAAAAGGGAGAACGTATACACAAAAAGTACAATTTGCCTCAAATTCTTACTAGATTGCTATCAAAAAAAAAAAAAAAAAACGTTTCTTAACTTCTCTAGGTCTAATTAAACCTTTTTCTTTTGCACTTTGGGAGGAAACTTTAAAGACTTTTTGTAGAGTGAACGTTTGCAAGAGAGTAAATATTTTTTCCACGTTTCACAAGAAAGGATGAAGAACAATTTAGCTTGAAGAAAATCGCTTTAACAAAATCTGTTGTGCAAGGAATTTTTCCTTGCTTTTAATCCAAAGTGAGGATTTATTTTCTTTTTACAGTAGTCAAAACCTTTCTGGAATGCGTAATACTTCTTAAATCATTGATATTATCTATATTAGCAGTTTACGCTCGTATTGTTTAGATAGCTTCACACGGTTGAATTTATTATTATCTATTTGATGTTTTGTAAAATCTTTTACTTTTTTGTTTCTTGTTCGTTATGTCTTCGGCAAGAGCTATTTGTTACAAACGGGGCTGCAGATTAGGGTGTATCACAAAAATTTGGTTTTAGAAACAAAGTACAAAGAAGAAAGTTTAGAACAAAGTTTTAGTTACAAGTTGATAAAAAGTTGTCACTATTTTCACATAGTTACCAAAAAAAAAATATTTTGAAATTGAAAAACATTTAGGTCTGCCGGAGTTACCTTGAATTTTCAAGTTTTTTTTTTTTTAAATGCATAAAGTATGTGTAAAGCAAAAATAGTATTTTTTTAAGTGCAAAAACGGACGAGTTAAGGAGTCATCTATCAATAAAAATGCATTGGAGCTAAAATTTAACTTTTAGGTATCCAGAAATAATTATGAAAAATCCCCATTTTCGATATTCAGTCATATTTTTAGAATATTTACCCATCCTGCAGAAATATTTTTATTAATGTATTAATTGCACAAAAATAAAAGTACAGCCCTTTGAGCGAGATTGGTTCATATTTTCCCTCAAGTAAGTATTTTGCCTTACACACAATTTATACAAAGTAAAATCATCAATTTTACTAAAAAACTTGAACCTTCAAATTAATCCTGGTAGACCTAATTATTTTTCACTTAAAAAAAACGTATATTTTATTTTCAACGTGAAAATGGTGACAACTTTTTATCAACTTGAAATTTTGAAATTCCAAAAAAAATTCTACGTTATACACCCTATGGGTAAATGTGACTGAATAGCAAATATGTGAGGTTTTTCATAACTATTTCTGGAAATCTAAAAGTTAAATTTTAGCTCCAATGCAATTTTTGTTGATAGATTACTCCTTAACTAGTCCATTTTTACACTTAAACATTTTTTTTTTGCTTTACAGATATATTATACATTCTTTAAATTAATCATCGTTTTTACTAGAAAACATGAAACTTCAAGGTAATCCAAGCAAAACTAAATATTTTCTTCAATTTCGATTTTTTTTTTTTGGAATTTTGTGAATATAGTGGCAAAATTTTATCATTTTGAAATTTAGAATTTCCAAAAGAACTTTTTCGTGATACACCCTACTGTACATTGGCTACTAATCATTTCGCACCACTGTCGGCTGAGGCGTTTGCCAGGAGCATTTTGACGCCCAGTTTTTCAAACTTGGTAGACGCACCTTGGTTAAATTTAAAGCGAAATCGCGCTACGAATTAACTTTTTGCCAACGGCTGCTCAATGCCAACAAGTACTCGGTGGATCTTTTGCAGTAAAAAATTGTAGTATTGCCACTTTACAATAATAAACTGTAAAACTGCTAGATTTACAGTTTATTACTGTGCTTTTACATTTTTAAACTGGAACCTTTGTTGCCAGTATTATACTGTAAAAAAATCTGATATGGGTCCCACACTACTTCCTTTTACGCGTAAATTTCTTTGTAAATGCCTTCGTGTTAAAATATTGCTAGGAGTGAGCAAGATAGCAATTCGAACATTTACACCCCTAGTTTGCCAAGAAACAATGCAAACAAAATGTTTTACAATGATTCAGTTTCTAAATATCGCCGATTTTAACATCATTCAGGGGATTTTTTACAAAATATCGCCAATAGTGCCAAATTGAACCCAAATTCAAAAAATATTTTATTTCAAATTTGTCGCCAACTTGGCGATATGTCGCCAAGTTGGCGTCAAAGACTTGGTGACCAAAAGCTTGGCGATATATCGCCAAGTGGTTGTGCCAATTCATCTGCATTGAGATTAACCACCCTGCATTGAGATTACCAAAAATAGCTGCATAATTTTTAAATTTTGTTTTTTGAGGGAAAACATATAGGAAAATAGCAATAAAACGGTATTTTTGCCAAACATCAAAACTCAAGTTCAAATCAAGATATTTCTGTTCTGTATTTTTTTTATCATTAGTGACACAAATTGCAGGGAATGAATGACCCTTGCTAAGAAATGGAAAGACACAATTTAAAAAAATATGAAGGTGAACATTTCTATAAATTAAGAAGTTGTCGAAATATGACTATTTTTAACATGCTACACATTACAAATCATTAGATAATGATGTTCCAATCATCAGAGAGCGTCCTTCTCTAAATCAACTCATTAGTATTGACAAAAAAAGTTTCAGAATATTACAAACACAACTTTTTGAGTTATGCTGTTTTGCGTTAAATCAAAACACTAAAAATTCAATTTTGAGAAAAAGGCAAAGGAAAGCTGCTTCCGGTTACTAAAACCCTTAGACCTTTAATATTAAAATCCCGGTAGCTTCGGTTCTAAGCAAGATAGAAGCAAAATTCAAACTGATTTGAAAAGCTAAGAATTCAAACTTCAATACTAAATCATAAAATAAAAATTAATTTTTTGACCAAAATTTGCATTTAAAAGGTAGGCAGCACCTTAAGTAAAAGAAAGTAAATGAATTAATAAATGAAGAAATACATACGTGATTTCATTTATGAATGAGTAAGTAAACGAAATGAACTATTTTACTTTGCCTATCCCACTTCACCTTGAGCGCATTTAACAAATTGCGTTGATCATTTCAAATCAAAAAATGCTTAATATGAAAGAATGGGAACAGCACTGGGCATCTATAGATCTCATTTCATGCTTAAAATAATGATTACAAGAATTTCTCAATTTGATTATACAAGAGTCATTTTTGAAAAACTCCCAATATTGCAACAAGTGTATCAATTTTTAAAAATGTCTTGTACATTTTTTTTTGTTGTTGTTAATCTTTAGAGCATTTTTTTTTTTTTTGACAGGAATCAACTCTATGTTCAAGAACTTAGTTAAAGTATTGAATGATAGGTGGCCCTTCAAACTGTGCAAATATTTCACCATTTCATTTTGCCCCACTATTTCACTTTGCCCCACATTCCCCTACATATTTACACACAAAAAAATATCGCTTACACAATTGAAATGATGGACGAAAGATAACAATCAGCGAAACATTAATGATGAGAAAAGAGCCTATTTCAGTAATGCAGTTATTTACTGATATTGAAGCATAATTGACGAACATTTTCGCAACATAAAAAATTGTGTATTTAATAAATCAAACTGATGCTCCAAGATGTTGATATGCTAAAGTCCAGAAGTAAATGATTAAGTTACACAATATAATTTTAGCCGACACAGAAAGTATGTTCAGTTCTGAAAGAGTTCTTTAATGAGATTTGTGAGAGCACATCAAAAACGTTCAATCGTTGATGTCGAATCAGTTTTATTAAAAGTATATTGCATGGCAGTAATGAATTATGATAAAGTAGAACAAAAACATTTTTTCCCAAGTTTTGTGATTTAGGACTTTCTTGAAACAGTTTAGTAATTTTTAGGATTGCATTCTTTAAAGATGCCTAATGTTTTTTCTCATTAAATTTTATGCATATACGTATTGTTCAGTAAAATTGGAATTTCACTCGGCAAATTCATGATTTTTCCCCTCCCAAAAATTTATTTAGAGGCATCAATGCCCTGAGGTAGTGGTTGTCTTGAAGGTCTTTGTAACCACGAGCCTTTTTAAAGCCCCCCATACACCATTAATGAAGACGGCGGAACTTCGATCGGCTAGAATCGTATGGTAGAACCTCCGGTTACGGGTCCGACGCCTTACTTGTAACATAAAGAGCATGGATGCACATCAGTTTACTCAGTTAACACGTCCTCCCATATAGCACGTTTAAACAATTTGTCGAAAGTTTACGTTCACAATATCAATACATATTACTTTCTAAAAAATATTTGATTTTAAATCTTAGTTACTTATAGCTAAAATAAAACAATAAGTGGGTCAACAAGTTTATTTAACTAACTTGCCAACCAAAGCGTGAAAAAATGTTTCAGCCCACTCTGATCTTACCTAGTTGCAATAGCTTAAGGAAATGCTAAGAATGCATGGATGGACGCATATCCATAAACTCCCATTTTTGCAATGAAAAAGGCATTCCTTGTAACGCCCAAACACATGTCAACGGTATCTCTTCCCACGTGTATTTTTCTACGTCGTATTAAACGATTTTATTTAATAGGTTGTTAAAAACGAGGAACTTACTTTTACCGAAACAGAGTATCATACTGTATGTAACATAATATTAAAAAAAAGTAAAACGAATAAAAGTAAATGAAAACAATAACCTTTTTCTTTAACGTACTGTGTACCGGTGGACTTTTTCTAATAAACTTCTCGAAAACAAAAAGAGTACGGAAAAAAATCAGTTTCCAATTGAAAAAAACTGGTGAATACAATTTTGAGCAGTGCGAAAGAAAAAGATGCAAAGTATGATTTCAAGTGAGTCAATCTTTCAATCTTTCCAAAACTTGTTTTATCTACTTTCTTTCCTTTATTTTTTTCTATATTCAGTTCTTAAGGGCTTTTGCTTGACACAAGTAGAAAACAAAAACTGCATGTACATTAATAACTACAACATGCAGCTTAAGGGTTGTTAACCAGTACGTGTTCAAGTACAGAGAGCTGTTGTGTATGCTTGCGAGTTACTGACAGTTGTACAAACTGGAAGCATAACAAAATGTATTATTGGAAATATAAGATAATTTATTCAAATATTTAAACGTGATAGTTATGGTCATGTAGGTTCTTCGATAACATTGCTTTTAAAAGCTACGAAACTATAGAAAAAAACTTAATTAGACATTTTCGTGGTTATCGGAATTAGATAATTCAACTGTTATATCAGATATATGTTTCTATTTAAAAAAAGTGTTGAACATCACATTTTTGTTTCTTGTTTAGCTAAATAAATCTTGATTTGGAAAGAAGCCAAAAGAACTTTTTTTTTGCTTTGGTTTTAAGAGTGGTACATAAAAAAAAAGATCCAAACTCACTTTTGTTCTCGCATACCTTTTAACCTTATTAAAAATACAAACGTTTCTGTTAAATCGAAATGAAATCTAATATTTTTCTCCGTCTGGAAATGTACTTTTCAAGTTTTTAAATGCATTTCTCTTTTCTATCTCATCGCATCAAATTTTCAATTCCTCTGAGTACTTTTCTTTTTTCTAATAATTGGATTTGAAAGGAAAATACTTTTTCCAAGCCTATATATTTTTCTCTTTCTTTCTCATGTTTCGTGTTATCGCTTCACAAAAAAATTAAAACAGAAAAGCGATTCGATGTATTAGTTTTGACAGGGCAGTTAAAAATTGCATTTGCTTCAATGTATTTTTTAAAAAAACGGATGCTTATTATACCAAACTTTTATACCAAACTTTACTTTTTATTTCTGGGAAAAAGTGTTGTATTTATTTTTAAAAATAGTAAAAAAAATTAACCATGATTTGTTTTATAACCTAACATTTCAACTATGTGCATATTTTTTGTTGTGGGAATTGCACTTTTGAACAAATAAGATTTCAAATGCATTGAAATTATCATCTTATAAATCAACAACTCTAATTTAAAAAAAAAAAGGAAAAACCAAAACAAAATGCTGACCTTTTTAACAGTTGTATTGAATTTAACAAAATTAATTTTCTCCTTAAGTTTTCTTTGTTTTCATATTTAAAAATAAATAAATAAAATAATAACATTTTTTTTTCAATATTTTTCTCGGCAACAAAAAAAAAAAAAAAAAAAAAAAAAAAAAAATTCTAATTAATACTTAAATTATGATTTTTTGGTAAGTTTAAGTATTAAACGCAAAAAGTATAAAACAATATGCTCGTACATCATTGGTTACCAACCGGTGGTTCAAAATTCCCTTAGGTGTACGAAGGAAGCTCTCGATAATTACACTGGCGAAAAAAAATCCCAACACCAAGGATTTGCGCTAGATAAACGAAATTTGGTAGGGCGTGTTTATAAAACTGAAATATTACATCGGGTGAAATTTCGCGCTCCGCGCATAAGTGTGGCGCAGCTGGCGTCACTCAAACCATGCAAATACGGTTTGTTTTAAAAGCTTGTTGCAAAGCGCGGGAGCACTATTTTTCCGTGAAATTTGACGCAATGCGTTCATGTTAGCCAGGAATGCCTTCAAGAAGACGAAGAAACCATTATCAACAGCTCACCGAGTTTAAACGAGGTCGTACAATTTGGCTACGAGAAGGTGGATTTTCATTTCGCGATATTGCAGAAAGACTTGGTGGGAATGTTTCCAACGTGCATGATTATTGGAAGCTATGGTCAAGGAATGGTACTACCTCAAGAAGATCGAGTTTCGAGCTGCCACGTGGAACGAATGGGAAGGAAGATCGCCGAATCATGCGTACGGCTGTGGCGCATCGTACTGCATCTGCGGCTGACATTAGAGCTGCAGTTGGTACCGTCGTGACCCAAAGAACGGTAAGAAATCGCTTACTTCAAGGACAGCTCCGAGCCAGGTAGCCTGTAGCCGGCATTCCATTGACTGCAAACCGTTGCCGTTTGCGACGGCAGTGGTGTCAAGACAGAGCTCACTGGAGGTCGGAGTGGAGATCTGTAGTAATTTCTGATGAAAACAGGTTCTCCCTAGGTGCCAGTGATAGTCGTATGTTGGTCAGAAGGAGGCCAGCGGACCGCCTGCATCCAAGCTGTCTGCGGCCTGACACACGGGACCTACACCTGGAGTCATGGTCTCGGGAGCAATTTCCTATGACAGCAGGAGCACTCTTGTGGTTATCCCAAACACACTGACTGCAAATTTGTCGTCAGTCAGGTAATTCAACCTATAGTACAGCCCTTCATGAGTAGCATTCAAGGGGAAGTTTTTCCACAAGATAACGCTCGCTCTCACACTGCTCTACAGAGTGTTGACATGTTATCATGACCTGCAAGATTACCAGATCTGCCTCCAATTGATCACGTATGGGATATCATTGGACGGCAACTCCAGTATCATCCAGTCAGCAATGACTGTCCTAGTATTGACGCAACAAGTGCAACAAGAATGGCACTCCATACCACAAAGTGACATTCGGCACTTGTATGGCACAATGCATGCACGCTTGCAGGCCTGCCTTCAAAATTCTGGAGAATACACCGGCTATTAAAGTAACATAATTTCACATTTGCACAGCATTTTCTTGAGCTTAAATTAGCCAGTGATCTTGTACATTTAATCAATTAAACATGTTAACTAGACCATTGCATTACCCAAATTTCATTACTCTGTAGTATCTTTTCCTTGGTGTTGGGATTTTTTTTCCCGCCAGTGTATATTGTAATGGAAGAAATTAACGCGTATTTGAGTTTAAATTTCAATTTAAACATTGTGGAAAAAATATTTATTCCTCTCGTATGCTTGGTACTTGCTGCATGCAAATATTTGCATACTTGGCTAGCATATTTTGTACATAACATGCGTTTTTACCAATACAGATTTTTGTGGGTTTTGTCGATAGTGAGAGAATTTGAGCCATTAAGAAAAGTTCCACTTTTGGAGTCAATGTATTTAGATGAATGAGTATAAGTTGTTTTTTTCCAGTAGCTTTTTTTAAAAAAAAGTTAGTTAAGCCTGATGAAAAATAATAAACGAAACATCTAAAGTTTACTTTTAAAAGTTATTTACTTAATGATTTGAATGTGGGAAAGCAGTTTTGAACTATTTTTGTGGGACACCAAACTTCAATCGCGTTGCTTTGTATTTTTGTTAATTTTTTACTACTGTAAAACTTTTGTTGCAATCTTACTCCATAAAATCGGTGGCAGCATTTCTGTCTCCAATCGGTTGGCGTTGTTTGACATATAACACTGGTGTGACGTTTGACTAATTTATACGTGAGTTTACGCCAGCTATATCTATAAGCTTTCAGAGAAATTTCTGGACACAATTGCAAAACTAAGCTTTCAGCAGACTTTCTTGGAAGATTGTTTCTTAAGAAGGATGAACTGGTTCTTACTTCAATATAATAAATAGTTAAATGAATTCAAAAATCCAAAGCTATTACATTTTAGTTAATAAAGTTTATTATTATTATTATTCTAAATTGAAAGTATGAAAATAAATTAGGTTTCTATACTTGAAACTACGAACTATATGCCAATTCAGTAGAGCCCGCTTATTAGAATATCGGTTAATAGAATATACCGCTAAATACAATACATTTTCAATGTGCCAAATCATTGTATGCATTATTTTGATCCCGGATAATGGAATATCCCGTTTATTAGAATATTTTTCCGTGGAAAAATGGCTATTCTATTAGGCGGACTCGACTGTAGTCTCTTATACGTCATACATATAATAACAAGTTATACCATAAGCATTGAGCTATATCAGTGTAAAAAATGGAAAAGTTACGTTTCTTGCTTTTTTCCTTCTTTTTATTTTTTGAAAACGAAAATTAGCGAATTTTTGTCTTGCAATTTTTAAGAAATTTTCCTTTCCATGATTTGATTACTCAATATTTATCAAGTTTATGCTTTCCCGCACTGAACGTGCGCCAATTAACTTTCGAAATTTATGACAATTACTAATTCGAAATTTATGACAATTACACACAAAACATTTTTGCAGCACAAAGATAGGAAATAACACATTAGGACTTTTAGTACCAACAATCCTCGAACGGAACTCTCATTCTCAGTCTTACTAAGTGAAGACAACTCTCAAGGTAAGCACTAAACCAATCGGTCACTATGGCCAAGGCCTCCTAAATACTAAATGTCTAGCACATTTGCTACGGTCATTGTTGGTCCCACTTTAAGCGCCACCTTGCGGCAATCCGATAATGTCGTTATTTTTTAATTGGTTAACTTTTAAATTTAAATTCAGAAATGAACCATTCGTTAATTTCTCAAAGAACTTCGGTAGATGGCAGTGCTTTGTGAACCAAGGGCATTTTGCAGCTATTGGCGATGGATCCAAACAATATTCGAATTAAATTTTTTGATTGGTTGATTTTTAAATTTAAATTTAGAAATGAACCAATCGTTAATTTCTCTGACTCGAAGAACTTCGGTAGATGACAGTGTATCGTGAACCAAGGACGAAATTTTGCTCAGTGCTAAAAACCAGAAAGTTGCAGGCATTTAGTATTTAGGAGGCGTTGCTATGGCACGGCCTAGTTGTTTGGAAGGGTTTACGAGCTCTGTGGCGATGCTTGTCTTTGCACATGCGCTTTAAATTTTACCTTTCAATTCAATCTCGGCTGGGATGGAACCTGAGACCCTCCGTTTATGAGTCCGATGCTTTACTAATCAGGTCATCAAGACTCTATTTCAGAGTACTGCAGATACGTATTTCAAGGTTGCTATCAACCCTTTTTCATTGCAGCCCCGAAACCCTTCTCTGCAGCACTCTGCCATTTTTTTTTGCGAAAAACGTAAATGCATTCTACTTTACCCAACATCAATTTTATTCACAGCGTAATCGCTAAATAGTAGGGCATTCATCTATAAATATCGCAACAAACATTACATTTTGTCAATTTGAATTAGTTATAGAAAAGATAAAACTTATGATTCACAAATGCTAAAGATTATTTTACTTGTATCGTAATAAAAAGTGATGTTTTTATTGGAGTAATAAACAAAGCTTTTCAAAAGGCAATTGAATTTGAAAGGCTGTTTTAATATCAAAAGTAAAAAAAGTATCATTTTCCAACGAAACGTGCTTTTTTTTGCATTATTTTGTTTAACCCATAAATTCTTTTACCGATTTCTCAATTTCCAATTTCTAGAAAAACTTAATGTTTTTTACCAATTTCTATGATAATGTATATTACACTGAAGTGACAAAAGTCATGGGATAGCAATATGCAAATTTTCAGATGGCAGTAGCATCGCATAGAACAGGTATAAATGCGCAGTGCTTTTACAGAGCTTTCATTTCTGTTCAAGTTATTCATGTGAAGAGGTTTTAGCGTGATGATGACCGCACGACGTGAATTAACAGACTTTGAACGCGGAATGTTAGTTGGAGCTAGACGCATGGGTCATGCCATTTCGGAAATCGTTAGAGAATTCAACATTCCCAGATCCACTGTGTCAAGAGTGTGCCGAGAGTATGAAATTTCAGGCATAACATCCCACCATGGACAGCGCAGTGGTCGACCGCCTGCACTTAAAGATCGAGACCGGCGACGTCTGCAAAGAGTCGTAAATTCTAACAGACAAGCAACACTGCGTCAAATCACCGTAGAAATCAATGTGGGACGTACAATGGACGTGTCTGCTAGAACTGTGCGGAGAAATTTGGATTTCTTGGGCTATTCCAGCAGAAGACCGACTCGAGTGCCTTTACTGACAGAACGACATCGCTTGCAGCGACTCTCGTGGGCACGTGAGCATATCGGTTGGTCCCTAGATGAATGGAAAACCGTGGCCTGGTCCGATGAGTCACGATTTCAGCTGGTAAGAGCCGATGGTAGGGTTCGAGTGTGGCGCAGACCCCACGAAGCCATGGACCCAAACTGTCAGCAAGGCACTGTTCAAGCTGGTGGTGGCTCCGTAATGGTGTGGGCTGTTTTTTCATGGCATGGACTTGGTCCTCTAGTGCGACTGGACCGAACATTGACTGGAAATGCTTATGTGCAGCTACTTGGAGATCACTTGCAGCCATTCATGGACTTCATGTACCCAAACAACGATGGGATTTTTATGGATGACAATGCGCCATGTCACCGGGCCACAACTGTTCGCAATTGGTTTGAAGAAAATTCTGGACAATTCCAACGAATGATTTGGCCACCTAGATCGCCCGACATGAATCCCATTGAGCATTTATGGGACACCATCGAGAGGTCTGTTCGTGCCCAAAATCCTGCCCCATCAACGCTTTCACAATTATGGACGTCTATCGAGACAGCATGGCTCAATATTCCTGCAGAAGACTTCCAACGACTTGTTGAGTCCATGCCACCTCGAGTTGTTGCACTTCGCCGGGCAAAAGGAGGGCCGACACGATATTAAGAGGTATCCCATGACTTTTGTCACTTCAGTGTATATCGCATCCACTACAAGAGAGAGACATAAACGAATAACTTATTATGTAATTCAGAATTAATTCTCTGGAAAATAAAATGGTGTTTTTGTTTCTTTCATTGAAGCATCAGAACTTAAGAGAAACGAAAATAAAAATTCTTCAAACTAGAAGAAAGGATAAAAGAACTGCTTATTATTTGCAATTTTTAAGCGCTGTTGTTTTTCTCTGCGGCTTAAGTGAACAAGGCTAACTTATTACTGTGCATTATACAGCATGAAAAATGGAATAAATTAACTTCCTTAAATTTAAATTTGTATTTTAAAGTGACAAAAATGCCACAATTTTATTTGATATGGTTTTTTTTATGCGATTGGCGTAGCAGGATCTTTAGTAAATATGGGTGGTTAGTAATTATGATACATTGATTTTTGAAAGAAGAAAAACTCATCAAAAATATGGTTTTTAATTTTTTTCGGCTTCTTATAACCAATTTTAAGACAATATTATATTTTAGTTTGTCTCTAAAACCTTTATAAAAATGGGAAGACAAAAGAAGATAATATTTAAATGAAAATTGTAATATGTATTCTCAATTAAATATCATTTTTATTGTTGTTACGTAAGAATTTTCTCATATTGTACCTAATACTGTTGATGCGAAAGTTTTTTCTACTGATGTTTTAAGCTTTAACTTCCGTTATTTGTTGTTTGTAGAAAGAGACAAGTTTAAATACTTCATTAAAAATCATTGTCATTTTTAGTGATAGCTCATTGAAAAGCACCTGTTTCACTTTTCGAAATAAAAATGTTTCATTAACTCTTTTTTTAGAATCATAAACTACGGTTGTTTCAAACATTAGTTTATTTTAATATTTTTAATTTATTATCTGGATAATCATTACACATCGAATGCTATATCACACTTTCGTTTTTTTAATCACACTTTACCGGCGAAATATACATTTTTAGCACGGAATTATGGAAAAAAAAAATTGTGTGACAGACCTGTAAAGAATGGAAAACACAAGTTTTGTATTAGTACTCATTGTGAGCAATTGTTTAAGGTCGGGTAATCCTAAGTTATAGTAAGGCTTAGATAAGCGTTGTTCGACACTATTACTTGTTACAATCTATTGTTCTACATTTTATTTGCCGAATGACGGGAAAGCCATTGATTACTACACTGCAAAACTGAACTGTTGCTTTTACAGTATAATATTGGTAGCCGAGTCCAATTTAAAACTGTAAAATGCACAGAAATAAACTGTAAAAATAGCATTTTAGTTTTCTTCTTCTTCTTCTACTTATCTCCTAACTGGTCTGACGTAGTCAGACCAGCTCAAGTAAACCGCTGACCCTGAGGAAGTCCGCAACCAGCAGAGGAGACGAGTAAACATCCTCTCTGGAAATTCCGAGACAGTCCAAAATGTGTTTGGGGGAGGCTCTGTGTTGGTGGCATTTGGTACACTGGGGAAACGTTTTTTCGCCATCTGTGTATTTTAAGGTTCTGATATGGCCACTGGCCAGACGTGTTAGGCAGGTGTAGTATGTTCTGTCTCCTGAAAAGGCGAGAAAGAAGCCTGGATTGATTGAAGAGTACCAGTTGCTGTATGGGGGCACTAGCCATTCCTTCATAATTTCGGTTTTCTTTATAGAACAGATTTCGTGATATGTGAGTTTAGTTGAGGTGGGAGTCTGTTGTTTGCAGCCCTCCTTAGCAAGTCTATCTGCCAATTCATTGCCTTGAATATCCACATGTGATGGAATCCAGTGCAGATGTATTTCGTGGTGTTGTGAGATGGATTTTAGCTTGTTATAGATGGAGGTACTTGTGTGGTCACCAATATGTAGTCGATCCTTAAGGTGTTGCAGAGCACTACGGCTATCTGTTAAAATCCAAACATCTCCAAAGTTGTTCTCCTCAGAGACTGCCTCAAGCCCAGCTTCAATTGCAAGAAGTTCACTTCTGAATACTGAGCAAAAGTTAGGGTTGCGTTGGTAAAAAGATAATGTTACAAATCTTGTAAATAGTTGTTGTTTTTCCTGCCTTGCATCATTTTCATTAGTTTTGGTTTTATCTGACGTCATGTTGCAAAAGTATCTGAAGATATCACTTTTATCACTTGTATACCGGCCCCGTAACACTTTGTAGTTTTTACACTTGCCCTAACTTTAATAAGCGTGAAGAAACTTTCGCTCGGAGTGGTGTTTTTCTTTTTATTTCTAGCGTTTTCTTGAATGAATTGTTTAAAGTTATGAATGATTTGGAATATTCCAGATATTACTAGAAAGTTGTCGGGAATTCTTTCCGTGTATAAATAGCTGGCCTTGAACACAAGTCAGTCAGTTATTTTCAGATTTGATTCTGGTGACTCGTTTTTCATCCGCTTGGGCGGATGGTTGTTTTGCTTTTGTAATTGCTTAATTACTGTTCACGTTTGATACGTGGTGCTGAATTACTGTTGAGAGTACAGTGTAGTGTTTGCTGCCTAATTGCTGATGTTTAGCAATTGTTTTCTGCTCTTATTGTAAATAGTGTACATACTTGTAAATAAATTTATAGTTACTTCCTCAAGATTGGAATGCTCATTTGAAGAAAGTTGAAGGTGCTACGGACTCGTTACAATTTTGGCGCCCAACGTGGGGCATCTTCAAGGACTTTCTTGGAATTTTCTGTGAACTTGGACTTTTCATCCTGAGGACTTTTTGACTTCAGAATTTTATGGTGATTACTCGAGCAATGGAGGAACAACTGAAGAAACTTCTTGACGCGATCAACGCTGTTAAAAGTGACATGACTGCGAATCAAGAACAATTAAAAAATGACATGGCTGCGAATCAAGAACAATTAAAGAGTGATTTAACCGCAAGCATAACTTCAAATCAAGAGCAAATAAAGAATGATATGGCGACTCTGGCTACTAATCAAGAACAATTAAAAATTGATCTAGCTGAAGAAATTAAAAGCGATTTAACGTCAATGAAAAGTTTGGTGGAAAGTAAATTTACCAATGTGGAAAATAAAGTGGAGGCTCTAGAAGAGAAAGTTGACAGCGTTGAGAATCGAATCACCACAGTAGAAAACCACGTGGAAAAGAAAATTAAAGAGCTTGAATCGAAGTTATCAGCATCCTCCAACAACTCAAGTGACTGCGTAGCTGCAGCTGGAACTTCTCGTCCATCCATCAAACTGGCCACGTTTGACGGG